>OZ019956.1:4811216-5115012 GCA_963970385.1 Theonella swinhoei
CGTTGTCAACAAGCTCAAGATCACTGCAGTGACTAGTGATGCAGTTATACATGCTTTTGCAACTTTCATCTTGCTCTCAGCTACTACCCTTTCTTTTACTGTGATAACTGTTTACAACCATACTCCTGTGTATAGAAGCACTGATGGTACACTTTACAAACAGGTTTTGTACTACGATCTAACCATCACGTTATTCAGCCACAAACATGTTATATACCTTGTATTAGCAGTTGTGCCTTTCATTCTTCTAGTACTGATCCCATCACTACTACTCTGTGTGTACCCTACAAGGATTTATGAGTGTCTATCACGAGTTGTCAGTGCCAGAAAGCGACTGGCCATCACAGCATTTGCAGAAGCTCTCAACAACTGCTTTAAGGATGGTTTGAATGGTACTGAAGACCACAGGTCATTAGCTGGATTTATTACAGGTTTGGCTATTGTAGTGGTAGCAGTTATAATAATTACGATAGAAACTACACCCATTCAGCCATCTACTGCTTATTTGCTGACATCAATATTTTCCTCTCTCATCATCTTCTATGTGAGGCCTTGTAAGTCAACAATAGCAAACCTCTCACTCGGTTACCATTCCATGGTGATAGGAGTACTCTGTTTTGCATTTCGGTGGTGGAAATATTATCCAACCATTCAAACAGGAACACTTGAAAAGATTTTCATCATCATCCCTGCCACCTCCCATATCCTGGTGTTTATGTGGGCTGGATATACAGTTACTCGACGGATAATGTCACACTTTGGATATCAATTGAACCCACATGATTGGAAAGTAGCACTGACTGACTTGGTAAATGTTGTGAAGCAACAGTTTAACAGACGATGTAGCAGCTACCAGGTTTTACCTGACACTACAACATAATAACCTCATTTTTATTGGCGATTCAAGTGACCTCCACCTTACGAACTTAACACTTACTCTTTGTCAGACCTGCACATATACACTATACACAAATATATATACACTAAAAGTCCTTGCATGGTTGTCTCAGTTGTTTTGTCAGACTTGCTGTTGATATCACTTCTATATACCTAACAGCCAGGAACCCATTCACATTATGGCATTATTATACTACATTTTCGCATTATTATACATTACCATATAAATATTTGAATATGACATCATATGGTTACACCAATTTACAGTTGAGTGATTAGATGTGCTGTTATTACATTTCAAGTTGACTATGCTAGTTTACTAGAAACTGAGGGCAGCTACATGCATGTTGTTTACTTCAACTACATAATTGCATGCTTCAAAATTTCAACTGTGCATCTTTCAAACCTAAGCTTAATACTTCAAAACACAGCTGTGTATCTTTCAGTTTGCATACCTCACACACTAAAAGCCCTTGCATTGGTTGTCTCACTTGTATTTCAGTTGTATGTCGTCAGTCTTGTGTCTTCAGACAGAACACTTCATAAAATGGCCAATAGTTGACTTGAAATGTAACAACAGTACATCTAATCATTTAACTATAAACTAGTTGAATGCTACGCATTGTTGGCGAGCGGAGAGTGCGCACGCAAAATTAGAAGCACATATAATGTTATGGTATGTACATCACCCGTCACATATAAATACATATATATATACAGAAAAATCGGCTCGTTGACATCACTAGGAGGGCTCGTTCTGCTCGCCAATTACCGTCACCATATTTACTGGCTGAGTGATTATACATGAAAGGACTTCACATATTTTCCACAGACCCAAACATGAGATATTTCTGACATCCTTGAGTCTTGATAGATTGAAACTACCATAAATTCCTCAGTCATATAATGAGATAGTGAAATATGTAGCAACATTTTGTGTTAAAATAACTATGCAGTACACAATATGCCCATAGGATAAATACTCATGTAGTCTTTAGAAGTGGTCAGTTACTAAAAACTGAGGGCAGCTATGTCGTTTACTTCAACTAAATTACCTGGTTCTGTATTAGCATATTTCTTGTAGTGTTTGTGCACTCGAGCTCAGTATCAGTTAGTAATACCACTTGCCCCACGTGGTTCTACTACAACAATGAGACATGTGAATGTGGATGGCAGTTTGGTGGGAAAGTCCACTGCAATCAGCAGGAAATGACAGCAGAGATTGCAGATGGTTTTTGTGCAACTTCTACTGAACAAGAAGGCCTCTACTATGCTGGTGATTGTCCACTGAGACACACAGAAAACAATACAGACAGAGTATTGTCTGACATGCCTAGTGATCCTAACCTACTAAATGACACAATGTGTGATCCTTACAACAGAAAAGGTTTGCTGTGTGGAAGGTGTATTGATGGATATGGTCCTGCAGTATACTCCTTTGACATGAAATGTGCTGACTGTTCCAAGATTTCCACAGGATCTGCTATTAGTCTGTACCTGTTTCTTGAGCTCATTCCTATCACATTATTTTTCTTGTGTGTGCACTGTAAAAATATTAAGTTTGTATTAAACACTGGTATGGTTGTCTCAGTTGCATCTTCTCTGGTGTTTACTGTGATTTCCCTATGGTGTGTATCACTATAAGTGGTGGTTAATATTCCCAGAAACAGAAACGATGCAGTAATAAACAAACATCCTTTTGTTGGCCAATAGTAGTTGTACAAGTGTAAAAACATTTTCACTAAAATGTTGAAGGATATAGGGATTGAAGTGCCAAAAGGTATAGAAACAAGGTCAAAGTGCAGCATACATGCAAGCAAAGACAGGGGATGATGGCATTTTATCACAAGTATCTACAGCTGTTTGGATATTGACATTATGTGGTAGAAGAAATTACCGTCACCATATTTACTGGCTGAGTGGTTATACATAAAAGAGACCTCACGTATTTTCCACAAACCCAAACATGAGATATTTCTGACATCCTTGAGTCATGATAGATTGAAACTACCATAAATTCCTCAGTCATATGAGATAGTGAAATATGTAGCAACATTTTGTGTTAAAGTAACTATGCAGTACACAAATAACTATGCAATACACAATATGCCCATAGGATAAATACTCATGTAGTCTTTAGAAGTGGTCAGTTACTAGAAACTGAGGGCCGCTATGTCGTTCACTTCAACTAAATGTACCTGGTTCTGTATTAGCATGTTTCTTGTAGTGTTTGTGCACTCAAGCTCAGTATCAGTTAGTAATACCACTTGCCCCACGTGGTTCTACTACAACAATGAGACATGTGAATGTGGATGGCAGTTTGGTGGGAAAGTCCACTGCAATCAGCAGGAAATGACAGCAGAGATTGCAGAAGGTTTTTGTGCTACTTCTACTGAACAAGAAGGCCTCTACTATGCTGGCTATTGTCCACTGAGACACACAAAAAACAACACAGACAGAATGTTCTCTGAGCTGCCTAGTGATCCTGACTTACTAAATGACACAATGTGTGGTCCTTATAACAGAACAGGTTTGCTGTGTGGAAGGTGTATTGATGGATATGGTCCTGCAGTATACTCCCTTGATATGAAATGTGCTGATTGTTCCAACATTTCCATAGGATCTGCTATTAGTCTGTACCTGTTTCTTGAGCTCATTCCTATCACACTGTTTTTCATATGTGTGGTGCTGTTTCGTCTCAACATCACAGCAGGTCCCTTGTTAGGGTATGTGTTATTCTGCCAAATATATTATACTGCTGTAGGATATGAAATCTTTATATATGATTACATTTTATCACATGTACCTACAGCTGTTTGGATATTGACATTATGTGGTATATGGGATCTTCAGTTTTTCAAGTCGGTAATTTCACCATTTTGTATTAGCAGTAAACTAACAGGCATTGACATTCAAATGCTCAATTTAGTGAATGCCATTTATCCAGTTCTGCTTGTCATCATTACCTGGATCCTCATGGAACTACATGCAAGGAACTACAGAATTATCCAAATCCTCTGGAAGCCTTTTAGCATCCTTTTCAACAAACTCAAGATCACTTCAGTGACTAGTGATGCAGTTATACATGCTTTTGCAACTTTCATCTTGCTCTCAGCTACTACCCTCTCTTACGCTATGGTAACTATTAACAACCGTATTCACGTGTATAGAAGCACTGATGGTGCAATTTACAAACAGGTTTTGTACTACGATCCAACCATCACAGTATTCAGCCACAAACATGTTATATACCTTGTATTAGCAGTTGTGGCTTTCATTCTTCTAGTACTCATCCCATCACTACTACTTTGTGTGTACCCTACAAGGATTTATGAGTGTCTATCACGATTTATTAGTGGCAGAAAACGACTGGCCATCACAGCATTTGCAGAAGCTATCAACAACTGCTTTAAGGATGGTTTGAATGGCACTCGAGACCACAGGACATTGGCTGGATTTATTACAGGTGTGGCTATTGTAGGGGGAACAGTTGCAATAATTATGATAGAAACTACATCCATTCCACCAAGTACTGCTTATTTGTTGACATCGATATTTTTCTCTCTTATCATCTTCTATGTGAGGCCCTGTAAGTTAACAATAGCAAACCTCTCACTTGGCTACCATTTCTTGGTGATAGGAGTACTCTGTTATGCATTTCGGTGGTGGAAATATTATCCATCCATTCAAACAGGAACACTTGAAATGATTTTCCTCATCATCCCTGCCACCTCCCATATCCTGGTGTTTATGTGGGCTGGATATACAGTTACTCGACGGATAATGTCACACTTTGGATATCAATTGAACCCACATGATTGCAAAGTAGCACTGACTGACTTGGTAAATGCTGTGTAGCAACAGTTTAACAGACGACGTAACAGCTACCAGGTTTTACCTGACACTACATGATTGAAGTGACCTCCACCTTACCAACTAACACTGACTTAACACTGACTCTTTGTTTGTCAGACCTGCACTATGTACAAATACATAGCCAGCCACAATACACTGTAATTGTGTGTGTGTGCACATTATTATATGTATATATAGCACTAACTAGGAATGCACATGCACATTAATGCCTCGCACCAGGTCCATGGTCGTCATACTTATGGAAGTTACCATGACAAACGATATTTCTAAATGTCACTCCAATGAAATTGAGCATGGCTAATGAAATTCCTGAAACGTCACACCACGTACGCATTGGCTGAGATATGGACCTGGATTAGCTGCGTTGCACTAATGCACTCGGCAATTAGAACGTTCTTCCATCCCTGTGCCTTTCAACATTTAAATGAAAATGGTTTTTACACTAGTATATTTCCATCCTACAGCAGGGGACTGATGAACTGTGGAGGATTAGGGATGAGTTAACGATTGATGAAACAGGTCACATATCTTTGTACACATGAATACCCATACCTCAAAGACTACACCATACACACAACTCACCTGGGGCATTCTCTTTGAATGAAGACAATGAAATGTTTTGGTGTGTTCTGGACAGATCCTCCACTGGCTGAGCTACCGAGGCAGCTCGGTTAGCTGGGCAAGATCAAACGTACAATGCAAGGCATTGTATGTTTGATTGTACTAAAGAAAGAAACCCACCTCACCAACCCATACAACATATACATTCAGGCCAGACTCTCACGTGGGAGAGACTTTGGTTAAATTCCTTTCTGTGAGCTAGCACAGGTGTGTTGATTGCCACTTTGCTGTGATCGTGCAACATCAACTAGATAATACAGCTTGAGATGCACTGCTATATACATATGCATGTTTATTGTATATGTACATTGTGTAGGTACTGCTGGTGATGACTTGCTGGAATTACTAGACCAAGCTGTGGCTTGATATCACTTCTATAAGTATAAAATAACCTACAGCCAAGCAACCCTATTCACTTACGTTTATGGAATTTTTATACTACATTTTTGCATTATTATATGTTACCCTATAAATTTTTGAATATGTCATAAATTTTTGAGAGGTGTGAAGGCGGTGCTAGGCCAACGCGTTTTCCAATCACCACATTTGATTGAAATACTTTAGAAGAGGCCAGTTTACTAGTAACTGAGGGCAACTATGTCATTTACTTCAACTACATACTTGCATGCATCTTTCAAAACCTAAGCTAAATGCTTCAAAACACAGCTGTGCATCTTTCAGTTTACGTACCTCACACACTAAAAAGCCCTTGCATTGTTTGTTTTAGTTGTGTCTCAGTTATATGTTTTGTCAGTCTTGTACCTTCAGACAGAATGCTTCCTAAAATGGCCAATAGTTGACTTGAAATGTAACACAGTACATCTAATCATTCAACTGTAAATTACCATCACCATATTTACTGGCTGAGTGATTATCTCACAGTACAGTAGTACTGTGTATATATAGGGATTTCTATGGACTTGACTCCACAAGCAATTAGGCATATACAACATGCAAAACATGCTATACTCCAACTCATGACATTCTTGAGTCATGATAGATTGAAAATTTCTCAGCCATAAATTGTTATTTACACATGTTATTTACACACCTCCTAGTGAACTTAACGGGCGATTTTATATATACAAGTAAATAAAAAATTTAGGAAATTTGAAAGGAAATATAGGGATTGCATAAAAAGGAAAGGAGACAAGATTGGGACACAGACATGTTATGATATATCAACGTAACATTATGGGTACGTCGATATATCATAACATGTCTGTGTCCCAATCTTGTCTCCTTTCCTTTTTATGCAATCCCTATATTTCCTTTCAAATTTCCTAAATTTTTTATTTACTTGTCTCCTGTCATTTTTTTTCTGGACCTAGGTACATTTTGCAGTTTACTTGGTTACAAACGTATTAGCTAATGCATTGTACATCAGTTAAACTGAAATAGCAGTACAGATAATAGCGTAGTTATAGGCTCTGTGTAACTGCCAGTATTATGTAACTGCCAGTACTTAGGTTTACCATCATACAAATATTCACATTTAGTGAAACTTTTGTTAGTGAGATATGGTAACGCTTGCCTGAGGCTATTTGTTGTTATATTACAAGACTTACATTGTTTACAGAGATCTTATCATAACGTTGATCATTGGTGCATTACACTTTATACACCAGCATACCAATTTCCACGGAGCTTTTGTTAGTGAGATACGGTATTGCCTGCCTGAGGCTATTTGTTGTTATATTACAAGATTTACATTGTTTACATAGATCTTATCTCAACATTGATCATTGGGGTATTAAGCTTTACCAGCACACCAATTTCCATATCTAGCAGAGCTTTTGTTAGTGAGATACAGTAATGCTTGCCTGAGGCTATTTTGTACAAGATTTACATGGTTTACAGAGATTTTATCACAATGTTGATCATTGGGGTATTAAGCTTTACCACCACACCAATTTCCACATTTAGTGGAGCTTTTGTTAGTGAGATACAGTAATGCTTGCCTGAGGCTATTTTGTACAAGATTTACATGGTTTACATAGATTTTATCACAATGTTGATCATTGAGGTATTAAGCTTTACCACCACACCAATTTCCACATTTAGTGGAGCTTTTGTTAGTGAGATACAGTAATGCTTGCCTGAGGCTATTTTGTACAAGATTTACATGGTTTACATAGATTTTATCACAATGTTGATCATTCAGGTATTAAGCTTTTCCATCATACCAATTTCCACATTTAGGGGAGCTATTGTTAGTGAGATACAGAAATGCTTGCCTGAGGTTATTTTGTACAAGATTTACATGGTTTACATAGATTTTATCACAATGTTGATCATTCAGGTATTAAGCTTTTCCATCATACCAATTTCCACATTTAGGGGAGCTATTGTTAGTGAGATACAGAAATGCTTGCCTGAGGCTATTTGTTGTTTTATTACAAGATTTACATTGTTTACAGAGATTTTATCACAACGTTGATCATCGGGGTATTAAACTATATTATCATACAAAATTTCACATTTAGCAGGGCTTTTATTAGTCAGATATAGGATTGTGTGGCTTCCACTATTATACATAGCCTGAGGCTATTTTTGTTTATTTTACATTGATTTTAACATGACGATGCACTATACCCACAGTGGAACTATATCACTGTACCAAATTTCTTGTTACCATTAGTGAGTTACGCTTTTTCAAGTGGAAGAAGTAGTGTCGGAAGGTGAACAATTTACAAATAGACTCTTGTTAATTTAACCCCTTTATCTATCATTTTATAATCACAGTTAGTTTCAACATATTTATGTTAACAGAAATCCAGTAAGCAGCAAACTGAAAGTGAAAGTGATGAAGAACCTTATATATGGTTTTTAATGGGGATAGACTATAGCAATCCCTACATACACAGTACTACTGTACTGTGTGACATGTACATGTATTACATTGAGAGGAGTGTTAACATCAGTATTACAAGAATCACAAGGGTTAACAACATATGATTTTATTATGTTGCCATTAGCGATGATATCTCTGCACATGCTGACTTTCAGGTTGATGGTTACCATGGTTGCTGATTTTTGCTCATTAGTTATCCCCATTCATAATACATTGCTGGGAGAGATAACGATCAGTAGCACATGAACTACAAGGGTAATATTATATGTCTATTCCCCAGTACGTAATGATATATTTCTATGTGCAAAGATTCAAGTTTATTGATTTTATGGTTATTGAGTTACGGTGATTCAAGAAGAAGAAGAAGAAGAAGAAGAAGAAGATGATGAAAACATGGACAAAATGTGTAAATCCTTTTTTCCGATATTATGTACATATTACATCACAACACAACCAATTTTTGTATACTGGTTATTTTTCACACTTTCTTCATCTTGATATTATTAAAAATAAAATCAACTTCAAATTGAAAGTGAAATGAACAAAATCCTTATATATGGTTTCAATGGGGATAGACCATAGCAATCCCTATATACACAGTACTACCGTACTGTGTGATATGTAACTGGCACTGTACATACCATAATGTTATACGTGCTTCTAACTTTGCGTGCGCACTCTCTGCTCGCCAACAATGTAGCATTCCACGATAGTTATACTGCAACTGAGACAACCCTGCAAGGGGTAAAGTAACCATAACATTTTTACCATGTATGCCCGTAAGATAAATACTCATGTAGTCTTTAGAAGTGGTCAGTTACTAGAAACTGAGGGCATCTATGTCGTTCACTTCAACTAAATGTACCTGGTTCTGTATTAGCATATTTCTTATAGTGTTTGTGCACTCGAGCTCAGTATCAGCTAGTAATAATACCACTTGCCCCACGTGGTTCTACTACAACAATGAGACATGTGAATGTGGATCACAGCTTGGTGGGGAAGTTCACTGCAATCAGCAGGAAATGACAGCAGAGATTATAGATGGTTTTTGTGCTACTTCTACTGAACAAGAAGGCCTCTACTATGCTGGCTTTTGTCCACTGAGACACACAGAAAACAACACAGACAGAATGTACTCTGAGCTGCCTAGTGATCCTAACCTACTAAATGACACAATGTGTGGTCCTTACAACAGAAAAGGTTTGCTGTGTGGAAGGTGTATTGATGGATATGGTCCTGCAGTATACTCCCTTGACATGAAATGTGCTGACTGTTCCAAGATTTCCACAGGATCTGCTATTAGTCTGTACCTGTTTCTTGAGCTCATTCCTATCACACTGTTTTTCTTGTGTGTGGTGCTGTTTCGTCTCAACATCACAGCAGGTCCCTTGTTAGGGTACGTGTTATTCTGCCAAATATATTATGTAGGATCTGAATATGATCACATTCTATCACATGTACCTACAGCTGTTTGGATATTTATATTATGTGGTATATGGGATCTTCAATTTTTCAAGTCGATAATTTCACCATTTTGCATTAGCAGTAAACTAACAGGCATTGACATTCAAATGCTTAATTTAGTGACTGCCATTTATCCAGTTTTGCTTGTCATCATTACCTGGATCCTCATGGAACTACATGCAAGGAACTACAGAATTATCCAAATCCTCTGGAAGCCTTTTAGCATCGTTGTCAACAAGCTCAAAATCACTGCAGTGACTAGTGATGCAGTTATACATGCTTTTGCAACTTTCATCTTGCTCTCAGCTACTACCCTCTCTTACACTGTGTTAACTATTTATAACTCTGCTCCTGTGTATAGAAGCACTGATGGTGGACTTTACAAAAAGGTTTTGTACTACGATCCAACCATCACTGCACTCAGCCACAAACATGTTATATACATTGTATTAGCAGTTGTGCCTTTCATTCTTCTAGTACTCATCCCATCACTACTACTCTGTGTGTACCCTACAAGGATTTATGGCTGTCTATCACGAGTTGTCAGTGCCAGAAAGCGACTGGCCATCACAGCATTTGCAGAAGCTCTCAACAACTGCTTTAAGGATGGTTTGAATGGTACTCGAGACCACAGGTCATTGGCTGGATTTATCATGACTTTGGTTACTATAGTGATAGCAATTACAATATTTATGATAGAAACTACACCCATTCAGTCAAGTACTGCTTTTTTGCTGACATCAATATTTTTCTCTCTCATCATCTTCTATATGAATCTTTGTTTGTCAGACCTGCACTATGTACAAATACATAGCCAGCCACAATGCACTGTAATTGTGTGTGTGTATGTGTGTGTGTGTACATTATTATACAGCACTAACTAGGAATGAGCGTGCGTATTAATGCCTCACACCATGGTCGTCATACTTGCGGAAGTTACCATGACAAACGATATTCCTAAATGTTACTGCAATGAAATTGAGCATGGAAATTCCTGAAGCGTGACACCAAATACATACATACGCATTGCCTGAGATATTGACCTGGACTAGCTGCCTCGTGCTAATGCACTCGGCAATTAGAATGTTCTTCCATCCCTGTACCTTTCAACAATTAAACGAAAATGTTTTTTTTTACACTTGTATACTTCCATCCTACAGCAGGGGACTGATGAACTATGGAGGATTAGGGATGATTTAACAATTGATGAAGCAGGTCTCATAATTATATCTTTGTACACATGAATACCCATACCTCAAAGACTACACCATACACACAACTCACCTGGGACAGTCTTTTTGAATGAAGACAATGAGACGTTTTTGGTGTGTTAGAAAGATCCTCCACTGGCTGAGCTACCAAGGCAGCTCGGTTAGCTGGGCAGGATCAAACGTACAATGCAAGGCAAGTGCATCTCAACCTGTATGTCTAGTTGATGTTGCACAATCACACCAAAGTGGCTGTTACCATTAATCGTGATAATTTGCAAGTGTATGTAGTAAACATGAACTTGCAGTGTTCAATTAACACACCAAGAGTTCTGTGTTACACCACAGAAAGGAAGTTAACCAAACTCTCTCCCTCATGAGAGTCTGGCCTGAATATGCATGTTTATTGTATATAATTATATCATCATGACATGTACATTATTGTACATTGTGTAGGTACAGCCAAGCAACCCTATTCACTTACGTTTATGGAATATTTATACTATACATTTTCACATTATTATACGTTACTGTATAATTTTTTGAGTATGACGTCATAATTTTTGAAAGGTGTGAGGGCGGTGTTAGGCCCATGCATTTTCTAATCACCACATTCAATTGTAGCTGATGTTTATGCATCCATCTGAGTTGTCGAGCTACTGCTTAGCCTTGTGTATCCCATGGAACTAGAGAGCGGCTGGGTGAAGACTAGTAGTGCCGGCCATATCATACCTTTGCCGAGTGCCATAATTATATTTTTGTGGTTGGATACTTCACACAACCACACCCACTAGAAACTACTTTCAAACTGGATCTGTTCCCAGAGCTAGAGTTAGACAATAAAGATGGAGATGATGGCAGCATTCCAAAAAAGTGTGAACCACTGTTTTGGGCCTGATGGGCCTGTATTATGTATCACTGCACGACAGAGTATGATTTACTCTGGCGTATATTCAGTGGAATCTCTTGGTGGACTTCTTGTTATACTCCTGATGTACATCACGTTACACCTACTGTACACCTAAAGTACACCAATAGTCTGGAACACTAAGTGTACTACTAGTTTATGCAAGGAGTGCACCTGCAGTGTATCCATAGTAATTTTGAAGTTCACTTACAGTATATCCTGTCATATGAGTTAGTATACTTCAGGTATACCTTGTAATTACAGGCATAATTTGTATCATATTCATGTCAATAATTATAATCCATTACATATACAATAAATTGCAGTTTCAAGAGTTTCTAAAATCAGTTCGTGTCTGATTGACACTATTCTTGAAATGACACTGGGAGGAGAAAGAGAGAGAGAGAGAGAGAGAGAGAGAGAGAGAGGGAGGGAGGGAGGGAGGGAGGGAGGGAGGGAGGGAGGGAGGGAGGGAGGGAGGGAGGGAGGGAGGGAGGGAGGGAGGGAGGGAGGGAGGGAGGGAGGGAGGGAGGGAGGGAGGGAGGGAGGGAGGGAGGGAGGGAGGGAGGGAGGGAGGGAGGGAGGGAGGGAGGGAGGGAGGGAGGGAGGGAGGGAGGGAGGGAGGGAGGGAGGGAGGGAGGGAGGGAGGGAGGGAGGGAGGGAGGGAGGGAGGGAGGGAGGGAGGGAGGGAGGGAGGGAGGGAGGGAGGGAGGGAGGGAGGGAGGGAGGGAGGGAGGGAGGGAGGGAGGGAGGGAGGGAGGGAGGGAGGGAGGGAGGGAGGGAGGGAGGGAGGGAGGGAGGGAGGGAGGGAGGGAGGGAGGGAGGGAGGGAGGGAGGGAGGGAGGGAGGGAGGGAGGGAGGGAGGGAGGGAGGGAGGGAGGGAGGGAGGGAGGGAGGGAGGGAGGGAGGGAGGGAGGGAGGGAGGGAGGGAGGGAGGGAGGGAGGGAGGGAGGGAGGGAGGGAGGGAGGGAGGGAGGGAGGGAGGGAGGGAGGGAGGGAGGGAGGGAGGGAGGGAGGGAGGGAGGGAGGGAGGGAGGGAGGGAGGGAGGGAGGGAGGGAGGGAGGGAGGGAGGGAGGGAGGGAGGGAGGGAGGGAGGGAGGGAGGGAGGGAGGGAGGGAGGGAGGGAGGGAGGGAGGGAGGGAGGGAGGGAGGGAGGGAGGAGAGAGAGAGAGAGAGAGAGAGAGAGAGAGAGAGAGAGAGAGAGAGAGAGAGAAATGGGGGGGGGGGGGGGAGAAAGTGAGTGTGCATGTATGTACATGTACACCTGCCAAAAATTCTATGTACCTTTGATCCAATAGTACACTTAGGTCTAGATCTCTCAGGAGGACTAGAGATATGTGGAGAGCCTTCAATCCTAGGCTTTAAAGTGGAAATTCCACACAGACAGTCATGTTTAGTGGAACTATAAAGAACAATATCTAATCTTTTCTATGGAACATGCAACTGAGGTAACCATAAAAAATGTTTAAAATAGCAAACAATTTTTGCTGTGAAGGTAACTGTATACCATGGTTTTGATGGATCAATGCAGATGGATCAACAACAGCAACACCACTCCAAAAGGTGTAATAGCATATACACAGAGAGTGACTAATTAGTCAATGATCAAAGACTGCTTAGATTTGAAAATACCTATACGTGTACCTGGGTATACTCTCCCAGAATTGGAAAGTGAAACAAATTGCTCCGCCGTTATATCTGGAACATATGCTCATTAAGTGTTGTTAGCAGTGTACAGCATACAGTGTGCTGTTATACACACTAAAATGTTGACAGTTATACTTTAGCACATTGCAATGGCCATGCATCAAAAGCTATCATAGGTTACTGAAATAACCACACAAGGGTTACAAAACCCTATCATTTTTACAGTGATAATTGTTAGCATGCAGCTGTGTACAACATATGGTGTGCTGTGGTTAGCAGTGTACAGGATATAGGTTAGCAGTGTACAGGATACAGCATGCTGTTGTTAGCAGGTATACAGCATAGCCTAAGCCTAACTCTATGGAGGGAAGGAGGGTATGGTCTTTTCACTGAGTGAGTCTAGTAGAAGAGTGTCAGGACATGCCCCACACTACTCTAGGTGTTCCATGCATCTGCATGCAAGTGCACATGTGCTCACTAAGTTGCAGAAGAGTTGAATGTTTTGTTTGACTATTTGTTCTATTTTTTCCAGGCAGTGGTGGAGACATGTATATTCTACAACATATGGTAAGGCTCCTTAACCCATATACATCTAATAGGGCATATGACACGATGTTTGCTGAGCAGCTCAGTTAGCTCACTAGTGAATATGTACAGTGAATAACTTAATGAGTACCTTTATTTGAACATGTATTGTTGCATGATATCCTGCGCCTATTTCTATGATTTTTGATCCCTACTTCATTTATGCACTGTAGACAGACAGATGTATATAAGAATGTAATGAGTAATAGGCAGATGTATACAGAATTGCATGGAAGGAATGTAATGAGTGATAGACAGATGTATAGAATTTAGATAGACAGATGTATATAGAATTGGTAATAAGTAATAGACACCACTATCACACAGTATGGTAGTACTGTGTATATAGGGATTGCTGACCCTACTGATTGCATGAGCTGCTCAGCAAACATTGTGTCATGTGCTTTATTAGATGTACATGGGTTGTGGAGTATTAGTGTAGCAGTGTTGCTTTAATACAGATCCAGGTGGTTGTGTCAAAATCTGGAGACCCTACGGATTGTATGAGCTGCTCAGCAAACATTGTGTCATGTGCTCTATTAGAGGTACATGGGTTATCACTTATGGAGTATTGCAATCTTAATGCACTTACAGAACTATAACATTCAAGAGTTCTGAGCCAAGTGGTTGTGTCACAATCTGGAGACCCTATACAGATTGATGTGTTCAGCTTATAACCCACAATTCTTTTGATTTAGGATTCTGAGCTGCCAAGTTGTATGAAGATAGATCTACACAAGAAGCAGCGTATTGTGATTATTGGCGCTGGTCCTACAGGATTAGGAGTTGCACATAGGCTTTATGAGTTGGGAGTGGAACTAGCAGACTTCCTGATGATGGATCGTGTGGAGGAGACATATCCTCAACCTAGTCTTGTCAATTCTTTTAAAGGCTGTAATCGATCTCTCAGCTGCCTACCACCCCTGGGTCCAGTGTACGAACTTGTAGTGGCTCGATACAAAGAGGACCTGGGCTGGCTGAGAGAGCATGCAGACCATTGCCATGTGTATGATAAGGGGGGACACTCGGCAGTGGACCTTAGCTTCAATATGTGGGAACGACTACCCAATGTTGGCCGAGAGTCCCACACATACCTCCACCACATAATAACAAACTATGACCACCTTGCCAATGTGACCGTCTTCACTCAAGGAAGTATAACAGAGCACCCAACTCTTTATTACAAGGATATCAAGCACTATGTTGCAGAGACTCAGGTGAATGGTATATCGTTTAAACGTACATTTCCCCTCAAGGGTTGGGATAGGATAAAGTATGTTGGAAAATTTAAACATGCATTTAAGGTTGGTTCTTTGAAACAGTGTAATACAACACTAGGAGATTTTTGGAAAATTATATTTGGTACTGACCATCCTAAGGATATAAAAATAAGTCTGGGGGCCATGTTTGGTGTGTCCAGAAGAAGGATAAGAAGTCATCCAAAGAAATTTTACAAGAATATAATTTCGTTCTTGAGTCATCATAGCAATCCTGAGGAAGGGCATTATATGGAAAGATTTTGGCTATCAATATTCAATAAAACATTTTGAAGTCTTATAACCATAGATGAATTTTTTATATGCTCAACTTCTTTGAGACGCATGCGCACGATATGTTCAAAATGATCACATGCGCCATATCTCACCCACCCCGGATAGGTATATACTAGGTGAAGCCGTCTCTAAGTGTTTTTCGTTATAATGAGCGCTTTACGTTTATACTGTGGACGCGTGCGTATGGCACGCCATTCGTAACAAAATTCGGACCGCCTAAAGAATCTCAGGGACGTAGTCCTACAGTACTGTACAGTACTGTCTAGGACGGCCTAAATCAAGAATCTCAGGGACGTCCTACAGTACTGTCTAGGACGGCCTAAATCAAGAATCTCAGGGACGTCCTACGGTACAGTCCAGGACCATAGGCTCGCTACGCTCGCCAACTAGCTACGCATTGTTGGCGAGCGGAGAGTGCGCACGCAAAATTAGAAGCACGTACGTATAACGTTACGGTATGTACGTCTCCCACATATAAATATATAGAAATATCGGATGACTCACTAGGAGGGCTCGCTCCGCTCGCCAATTATATATATGTCCCGTAAAGTCGTCAGACTGACTAGATTGGAGCAAGCTCAAACATGAAAAAACAGTCGATGCGAATAGTCATTGTGTTGAGTGCCGTACTAGTAGGGATCATTGTGATGTTCATCAGCTTCAATATCGGTAAGTCATGCGGAACCAATCATGCTAAGTAAGTGAAACAAAGCCAGTTTTTACGTACGTCTGTATGTAATTTGCCTCGAAAAGTAGTGAAACCAAGCCTATAATTATTGTTGCAGGGAAGCTGGCGTGTTGTAGTGGGATACCCTTGTATAGTGTACTAATGAGACTACTTAGAGAAGTCAGCGCCCTCCAGATGGACGATCGCGATCTGCGTGTCGCGCGACTTCTCTAGGTTGCCCGGGATGGATGGTCTGCAGGTGGCGTGACTTCTCTATAAGTAGGCTAGCCCAGGGCTGAGGATGAGAGGCCGGAGCATATTATATAAACACAGCTACCCGTACCTGCCAAAAGTTCCAAAAGTTCCAAAAGTTCATGTATCTTGCCCCCAGTGTTAGGGATACATATGCATACACAAGAGAGGGAATGACAATATAGTTTAATATCATACACAATGAAAAGACATGACAGGTTCTGAGTCTTGTGAGCGGAGGTCAGTGAGCCATGAGGCCTGGACATCGACAGTCTCCACGGGTGTATCCATAGCATTGGCAGGGGGCAAGACTTACAGATGGGGAGATGCCTTCTGCTGTGCGCGCGCGCGCAGTAACGGAGGGAGTAGCTATTCGGACGCAATTGCTTCGCATTGCTTTGAGGTTTCTGTCAGTATATAGACAAAGCATAGAGACCTGAGAGTTATTACCCGTTGTAGGGCGTTTTCTAAATTAGAAATAAACTTGCCGAAAAACTTAACCAACACAATAAAGAGAAGCAGTTTAGTTTTGTTTGTAACATGTTAAATAAGTTTTCATGTCTTGTTTGTAACATCACTTTAGTCTTAAAGACTGCATTATAAATAGTAACATTGCATCTTGGTTTTAGCAGAGATTGTGATTGCTGGATGTAAACGTACGAACAGCCAGAACCAAGTACCTTTTAAACACTTTCTTCTTGCTCAGTAGTAAGTAGTACGTTCATATTGCTGCAGTCCATCCATTGACAAGTGACCCGACCTCTCCTTAATATGTTGGGAACACCAGCTTGAAACAGATCAGACACACCAGTTACATGCAAACTATGATTTTGTTTTCCGTCCTATACTTCCATGAGCACATATCTCCTTTACCATGTTAGCAAAACACTGCAAAAATATAGGTGGTTATTTTGACCACAAAGTGTGGTTACCTCATGTACAGTACAGCATACACCAGCATACATGCTTCAATAGTTCACTATGATTGTGTAGTCTATATATTGAATCTTTAACAAACTGTACTGTAGCTTAAGTTTCAGTATATAGATTTGAAAATACCTACATGTACCTGGGGACTCTCCCAGCATGGAAAGTGAAACAAATTGTTCCACTGTTATTTTTAGTGGGTGGAAGTATCTGGAACATATGCTCATTAAGTGTTGTTAGCAGTGTACAGCATACAGTGTGCTGTTATACACACTAAAATATTTACCGTTACTTTAGCACCTTGCATGGCTGTCTCAGATGCATCAAAAGCTATCATAGGTTACTGAAATAACCACACAAGGGTTACAATAACCCTAGTCATTTTTACAGTGATAATTGTTAGCAGTGTACAACATATGGTGTGCTATGGTTAGCAGTGTACAGGATATAGTGTGCTATGGTTAGCAGTGTACAGGATACAGCATGCTGTTGTTAGCAGGTATACAGCATAGCCTAAGCCTAACTCTATGGAGGGAAGGAGGGTATGGTCTTTTCACTGAGTGAGTCTAGTAGAAGAGTGTCAGGACATGGCCCACACTACTCTAGGTGTTCCATGCATCTGCATGCAAGTGCACATGTGCTCACTAAGTTGCAGAAGAGTTGAATGTTTTGTTTGACTATTTGTTCTATTTTTTCCAGGCAGTGGTGGAGACATGTATATTCTACAACATATGGTAAGGCTCCTTAACCCATATACATCTAATAGGGCATATGACACGATGTTTGCTGAGCAGCTCAGTTAGCTCACTAGTGAATATGTACAGTGAATAACTTAATGAGTACCTTTATTTGAACATGTATTGTTGCATGATATCCTGCACCTATTTCTATGATTTTTGATTCCTACTTCATTTATGCACTGTAGACAGACAGATGTATATAAGAATGTAATGAGTAATAGGCAGATGTATACAGAATTGCATGGGAGGAATGTAATGAGTAATAGACAGATGTATAGAATTTAGATAGACAGATATAGAATTGGTAATAAGTGTATATAATAGACACCACTATCACACAGTACTGTGTATATAGGGATTGCTATGGTCTATCCCCATTGAAAGCCATATATAAGCATTTTGTTCATTTTCATTTTCAATTTGAAGTTGATTTCACTTTTAATAATGTCAAGGTGAAGAATGTTGATCTGTGATGTAAGATATGTGTAATATCTCAAAAAGTGCTTTTCACATTTTTGCCATGTTCTTCATCTTCTTATTACAAGTAAATAAACAATTTAGGAAATTAGAAAGGAAATATAGGGGTTGCATAAAAAGGAACAGAGACAAGATTATTGGGACACAGACATGTTATGAAATATCAACGTAACATTATGGGTACGTCGATATATTATAACATGTCTGTCCCAATCTTGTCTCTGTTCCTTTTTATGCAATCGATATCCCTATATTTCCTTTCTAATTTTTTATTTACTTGTCTCCTGTCATTTTTTCTGGACCTAGGTACATGCATTTTGCTATTTTGCAGTTTACTTGGTAGCAAACGTATTAACTAATAGAGATTGTGGCCTGAGGCTATCTAACACTTTTATTGCAACATCAATTGTTTATGTATTATATTGTACCAATTTTATATTGTGGAGCTTTTGTGAAATATAGCAAAGTAGTGCCTGGGGCTACTATTTACAAGATTACAAGATTTTATCTCAACATTAATTATGGGATATTAAGCTTTAACACCACATCAATTTTCACATTTAGTGCTACTTTTGTTAGTGAGATATAGCTAACTATTGCCTGAGATTATTTTGTTGTTATATTACAATATTTACATTGTTTACAGAGATTTTATCACAATGTTATTTATAATAAATGGCCTGAGGTTATTTTTGTTTATTTTACAAGAAGTACATTGTTTACAAAATTTTTAACATTACGATGCACTACCCCACATCACTGACCAAGTTTCATGTTTAGATGTGTTACCATTAGTGAGTTCACTGCAAAAAGAGGGCGTTGTTTTGACCAGTGTGTGGTTACCTCAGTTGCATTACACAATTATAACCTGTCTTGGTATGTAGAGCAAAATGGGTTGTTATTTTAACCTTATACCTCAGTTGTAACATAACAACCTCAAATTTAATTAAGCTGTTGTGAGTAGGAAAAATGGCCATACACCGTTGATATGGAAACGGAGCCTTCTGAAATACAATTAAGTGATATGTGGATATCTGTAAGGAATGACTTCCTGTATCTCAAGTTACAATGATGCCCTTGAGATAATACCTTATCTCACAGAGGAAGTCAGGTACACAACCCCACTGTACTATACTTCTGTAGTAAAATGTAATGGATGAGTAGCTTACACTCATGTATGCACTCGATAAATTCAACATAACTAATAGCAACATAACAGAAGCATATTTTATTAACCCTTGTGATTCTTGTAATACTGATGTTAACACTCCTCACAATGCAATGCATGTACATGTATATAGCGATTACGTAGAATGTACGTGCATAGTACATACGTTTTACGTATAGCCTGCGTCATACAATAAAACAATTACGTAATGAGACAAGACTCATTAATGACGTCATTTACACCTGCCGCGCATGCGCAAAAGCTGAGCAACTATATACTAGGCGCGGAGTGAACTGGCAGATAGAGAACGTGTTGACAATTTGTACATGTATAGCAACTAGCGCTTAGTACTACATAAGCAAAACAGAGGTGTGTTAACGACTATCTTGTGCTACACTTACCGTCCAACACTGCACATGCATAGAGTGTGTTGGCTCTGCCTCTACGTATGTACCTCGATAAGCTTATATACCGTCTGCTGGAGAAACGGCACGCTATTCTACCACGATACTATATACCACCAAGCTAAAGCGCTGGTGACGTATAGCTATTCCGTCGTCACGCCAGCGTGCAAACTCTTACCTTGTAAGACGCTTCGTTTACATTGGAACATGTGATTGAAATCTAAACTGCGGTAAGTTTGGAATGTAATGAAGCTGTGTACCGATTTTCACGTCCGTACTCTTAGTGGTTCCTGAGTTACTGGACTGTGAACGGTGCACAGTAAAAGCTATTCATGAGTGGATTCAGCGGCGCGCGCGCACGTAAGTAAATATGTACTATAATTTTATGTTGAATGGACTTCCGGTATGCTGGCGTGACGACTGTATTGTCTACCTGAGCCCCGAAAGTTGCTGAGGTTTTACGTTCTACGCGACCGCGCGTCATTTTGACAACTTCCTGCATGTTTGGTAATGGTATGCACAGGTAACTGGAGGGAAAACACGTGGCAGTGCTGAACCATAGATACTACAAGTGTAAAAACATTTCATTAAAATGTTAAAGGATGTAGGGATGGTAGTGCCAAAAATTAAAGAAACAAGATTGTAATAACCTGAGTGGTGCACAGTGAATAACTGATTATGATACGTATATAGTTTGGAGTTCAGAGTTCACGCTACCACAAAGATGAATTACAATTCATGTATGCAGACAAGGGATAATTGCATGCAACAATAACAACATGCGTAACCCCCACGAAATTAAATGTAGGGAGGGGTTACGCATGTTGTTATTGTTGCATGCAATTATCTCTTGTCTGCATACATGAATTGTAATTCATCTTTGTGGTAGCGTGAACTCTGAACTCCAAACTATATACGTATCATAATCAGTTATTCACTCTGCACCACTCAGGTTATTACAATCTTGTTTCTTTAATTTTTGGCACTACCATCCCTACATCCTTTAACATTTTAATGAAATGTTTTTACACTTGTTTCACTAGTTTTTCTTGGGTACCTACAGTGTCCATTTCTGTACGTGGAGTATTCCCTACTTGCTTGTGTTCGCACGAGCCCCACCCGCTTCTACTCCCGCGGACCTGCGCGCGCTTGAGCCGAGCCCCACCTTTCTATTAAACGTGATGCACGTGACCACACAGAAAATGGCTTCCGACAAATAAGGAAAATTTGCGATTATACAGTTGTGAGTAAAGTTACCAAGATTCTCTTGGTCAAGGATCACGCACGCAAGGGAAAGGAGTCGTTTCATGTAAAAACCAAGGACAGTACTTGTGCCACTTTTGCGGTAGGCCAGTTCAACTGAATTAGAAGAAGAAGAAGATGATGAACAAAACTATCCAAAAAGGGGGGTGTGGCAAATTCCGTAAGTCATTGTAGCTGTGTATTTTACGTACTTTGAGGGTCTTAGCGGGTACAGAATCACTCGTAGAGTACGTGTATGTATCTAAAAGGGCTTGTAACTGCCGCGTTTGGGAGTTATGAGCCATTCTATTTTGGAAAATGGGCGTGTCCTGTCGGCGCCATCCCTACATAGAGAGTCTACCGACTCTCTAATACCTTACGGAACGTTCCGTAAGGTATAGTATCTATGGCTGAACGCTACGAGAAGTGCGTTTTTTGAGTAGTTTAGGGCTTGGTTAGGCCGAAGACTAGGGATAAGTGGCTATAGGTGAGCCATGACGCTGGAAGCGACGATGTCATAGTTCACTTGTGCCGTTTTGACTGCTACGCTGCATCTCATTGTAAATATGGGAGCCTAGCTAGCATTACTAACCTGAGAATCCTTGTGTCGTCCGGGTAGCCCCTCTTTCTTGCTGATTTTCACACCAGCAAACGCTTCGAGCACGTAAGAAGCCTTCGCACGTAAACGGCGCCTAGGGTTGAGGTCACGCGTACTACATTCCTCGCGGTCAATGGCATCTCCATACTTTCCTTATGGGACATACAGCTATCTTTGAAGTGGTAGGGAAGTGTATGCAGCTGCTGCTTGCAACCAAACCACGCCCTCAGTACTAATCACAGTAGCTCAATTCTTGGCCAGATGTTTATGGATATGGAGGGCAGGTGCTAGGGAGAAATATTAAAAAAATGACGAGACAAGTAAATAAAAAAATTTAGGAAATTTGAAGTGTAATATAGGGAATGCATAAAAATGAACAGAGACAAGATTGGGACACGGACATGCTATATACATCAATGAACTAAAAGGTATGTTGATGTACATAGCATATCTGTGTCCCAATATTGTCTCTGTTCATTTTTGTGCAATCCCTATATTACACTTCAAATTTCCTAAATTTTATATATATATATATATATATATACCTTCCAAGGATTCTTGACTACCAAAAAATGTAATAGACACCTTGAGGGGATCCGAAGCCTTAGAGGGATGATACAACTTAGATAACCGTATCTAGTCTCCTACCCAGACCCTCTCTAAAAGCGGTAGAGTGTCTGGTAACATTCCTATAGTACATTGGGGAACATCTATGGCTTCTCAAGTGGGAACAAACACATAATTAAGCTGCATCAAGTGCAGGTGTACTGTATTAGACAGAGTAAACTGTGGTCTGTCAGCCACTTTGTTGCCGGGAAAAGATGCGGCAAATGCTGCACAAGTCTACTATAGGAATGTTACCAGACCCTCTCCCGCTTTTAGAGAGGTCTGGGTAGGAGACTAAACCATATCAGGGCTAAATTAACCCTAACCTTTTATTGCAGCAGTGTTGTCTTAATACAGAGCCAAGTGGTTGTGCCAAAATCTGAAGACCCTACTGATTGCATAAGCTGCATGCTCAGAAAACATTGTGTCATGAGCTTTATTAGATGTACACGGGTTATGGAGTAGCAGTGTTGCTTTTTTTTAATACAGATCCAGGTAGTTGTGCAAAGATCTGGAGACCTTACTGATTGTGTGAGCTGCTCAGCAAACATTGTGTCATGTGCTCTATTAGAGGTACATAGGTTATCACTTATGGAGTATTGCAATCTTAATGCACTTACAGAGCTATAACATTCAAGAGTTCTGAGCAAAGTGGTTGTGTCAAAATCTAGAGACCCTATACAGATTGATGTGTTCAGCTTATAACCCACAATTCTTTTGATTTAGGATTGTATGAAGATAGATCTACACAAGAAGCAGCGTATTGTGATCATTGGCGCTGGTCCTACAGGATTAGGAGTTGCACATAGGCTTTATGAGTTGGGAATGCTGCAAAGTAAGACTCAAGTCGTCATTTTAGAACAGGCACATCAAGCTGGTGGACTGGCAAGCTCCTATAGAGACCAACACGGCTTTCTGTGGGACAATGGTGGTCATGTTGTCTTCTCCCATTATCCCTACTACGACAGGGTCCTTGATGAGGCCGTGACGAAATGGGAGAGACGTAGCAGAGCAGCCTATGCCTTCATGATGGGATCTAGTGGGAAACACAAGTTCATTCCTTATCCTGTTCAAAACAGCATTCACGTAATGGATGATGAGGAGCAGCATAAAAGCGTACGAGGACTGGAAGAAATAACTCGCCACCCCATCCCAGGAAAACCTACAAACTTTGACGAGTGGCTTGTACGTAACTTTGGAGAAGGATTGTGTGAAGTGTTCATGCGTAAGTACAATCGCAAAGTGTGGACAGTAAACCCAAGTGAAATGAACTCGCTGTGGATGGGAGAGCGTGTAGCAGTTCCCAATGTGGACGACATTAAGGCCAAGATTGCTGCAGCCAAGTTGGGGAAACAAGAGGCCAAGGACACCAAATGGGGGCCCAATCAGTTCTTTCGCTATCCGAGGTATGGAGGAACTGGTGCCATATGGACAGGAGTGGCCAACAGGCTTCCTCAAGGCTGGTTCCACTATAACCAAACTGTCACCAAAATTGATTCAGAAAGAAAGGTTCTTTATGTACACAATAGAGATTCCAACCAAGACTACTCCTTGACATATGACTATTTAGTGACCACAGCTCCTCTGGATGTCTTTATAGGAATGGTAGAGGACAGTGACCCAGATCTTGAACAGATGAGGGAGACAGCAACAAAGTTTGTGTACTCCCACACACACGTCGTGGGAATCGGGGTGAGAGGCCAGCCCCCCGACTACCTAGCCAACAAGAGCTGGATCTACTTTCCAGACTCAGATTCCCCATTTTATAGGGTGACAATACTGTCCAACTATGCCGATGACATGGTCCCAGAAGCTGGCAAATTTTGGTCCCTCATGTGTGAATCTGCTGAGCCTAAAGTACACAACGATTCAGACTATTGGAAAGAAGACAACCTTGTGGAAGCCACCATCACAGCTTTGGTGCTCTATGGGTTCATCAACAGACAAGATGTAGTATCTAAGTATCACCACTATCTGGACCATGGCTACCCCGTACCTTTCTTACTACGGGAAAACTTCCTGGAGCTTATTCAACCGTGGCTGAAGGAGAGGGCTATCTACTCACGAGGTCGATTTGGGGGTTGGCGCTACGAGGTCGGTAATCAGGATCACTCTTTCATGCAGGGTGTGGAACTAGACTTCCTGATGATGGATCGTGTGGAGGAGACATATCCTCAACCTAGTCTTGTCAATTCTTTTAAAGGCTGTAATCGATCTCTCAGCTGCCTACCACCCCTGGGTCCAGTGTACGAACTTGTAGTGGCTCGATACAAAGAGGACCTGGGCTGGCTGAGAGAGCATGCAGACCATTGCCATGTGTATGATAAGGGGGGACACTCGGCAGTGGACCTTAGCTTCAATATGTGGGAACGACTACCCAATGTTGGCCGAGAGTCCCACACATACCTCCACCACATAATAACAAACTATGATCACCTTGCCAATGTGACCGTCTTCACTCAAGGAAGTATAACAGACCACCCAAATCTTTATTACAAGGATATCAAGCACTATGTTGCAGAGACTCAGGCGAATGGTATATCGTTTAAACGTACACTTCCCCTCAATGGTTGGGATAGGATAAAGTATGTTGGAAAATTTAAACATGCATTTAAGGTTGGTTCTTTGAAACAGTGTAATACAACACTAGGAGATTTTTGGAAAATTATATTTGGTACTGACCATCCTAAGGATATAAAAAAAAGCCTGGGGGGCGTGTTTGGTGTGTCCAGAAGGAGGATAAGAAGTCATCCAAAGAAATTTTACAAGAACATAATTTCGTTCTTGAGTCATCATAGCAATCCCGAAGAAGGGCACTATATGGAAAGATTTTGGCTATCAATATTCAATAAAACATTTTGAAGTGTTACAACCATAATGTAATTTTTATGTGCTCAACTTCTTTGAGACGCATGCGCACGATATGTTCAAATTGATCACATGCATGCGCCATATCTCACCCACCCCGGTTAGGTAAAGCCGTCTCTAAGTGTTTTTCGTTATATTGAGTAACTGCGCCCCCTAGTTAAATAGCCGTTTCATAGTTACCTTTGACCTTATATGCCTTTGCGATCTATTTAGATCAAGGAACGGACCCGTCAGTCGCAAAGTTCAAGTATTACCTTAATAAGGGTGACAATTATTTGCAGGTACATTTTTTGCGGAGTTAGGGTTCTGTGCATTTTACTGGTATCTACCCTGGGCGCGCATGCGCAGAGAGGACCAATATGCGTTGGCTTACCACGTTCCGGTTTGTGCTCCGTGAACGCATCAGAAGTTACGCAAAGGGCGTTTATGAGATATACTTAGCCTCCCTTGGACCACGCAGCTGCCAGCTTTCTCAAAGTCCCCTGCACGTTCGTAATTGGGGCGAGCGTGAGCGAGCCCCTACCTTGATGATGTCAATGGCAGTCGTGTCCGTCCGTCTGTCCGTCCGTCCGACCACGTACGTCCTCATGTTTGCGCATGCGTGAAATCATGTGACTAAACAAGATCACGTGGCATCTATTTTGAAAATTTGTCTCATGAGTCATGATGGAGCAAGTTGAACGTCAGCAGAGGCTGGAACGAAGAAGACAACGGGAACGGGAGAGACGTGCCAGAGAAACACCTGAAGAGAGAGACAGAAGACGGAACCCACGAAATCAGAGAGACCGGGAAAGAAGACATCAAAATACGCGTGTGCAGAATTCGCGTGACATCGCGTATGCGCAGCGTATAAGCGCTCTGTATTGCATGCTGCATATACAACCGTTTTGTATATAATGACACAAGACACTCACGCTCGCCCCACAATGACTTACATTTCACTAGTAATGGGCGCTTACGTTTATACTCTGGACGCGTGCGTATGGCACGCCATTCGTAACAAAATTCGGACCGCCTTAGAACGTACTAGAAGAATCTCAGGGACGTCCTACAGTACTGTCTAGGACGGCCTAAATCAAGAATCTCAGGGACGTCCTACAGTACTGTCCAGGACGGCCTAAATCAAGAATCTCAGGGACGTCCTACAGTACTGTCCAGGACGGCCTAAATCAAGAATCTCAGGGACGTACTACAGTACTGTCCAGGACGGCCTAAATCAAGAATCTCAGGGACGTCCTACAGTACTGTCCAGGACGGCCTAAATCAAGAATCTCAGGGACGTCCTACAGTACTGTCTAGGACAGCCTAAATCAAGAATCTCAGGGACGTCCTACAGTACACAACAATTCCGTATTGCCTCTCCAACGAACCAAGAAAATCACAGAGATCAGTGAAAAATCGGCTCCACCCCCAGGGCACTGTCGAGCAGTGTATACTGCTTTTGAATTCACCTGTTTGTTGAGATACTTTCCTTGATTTGTATGTGCTGTTAGCTGTTGAGTGCTAGACTGGAGAAGAGTGTTTAGTTCAGCTAATTCTGATGTCACGTTGGTCTGTAGTTCAGCTAGTTCTGATGTTGTGTGCATCTGGTGTTCTTCAAGTTGACTCTCTACAGATCTGAGCTCTTCCCTCATAGAAGCATTGACTGAGTTTAGATTCAAATCAAGTGTGTTGATTTGGCCCAGCAAGCTGAGCTGCCTCAGTAGCTTAGTTGGTAAGGGCTTTACCAAGGAATGCAAGTGTTCAAATCCCTCCCATGGCAGCTAATTTTTCTTTGAAAAATGGCTACTTTGAATGAGTTGTGTTGCGGTGGTGTTAAGCAGCTCTGTGAGATATACATCAAGGAAAAATTTGGGGGGGGGGGGGGGGGGGGGGGAACTGGACTTCCTAAAGTTGAGGGGGCAGCCTGTCCTGTGTTGAATTGATCATTGCCAATTCTGGGGGGGGGGGGGGCAAAGCCACTTTCAGGGGGGGGGGGGGGGCAAATTCCCCCCCCCCCAAATAAAACCTGTCAGTAACAGTAACATGTATATATTGGTACAATACAAACATTCTTTAAACAGAATCAGTGAGCTGTTATGATTTTAGACCTTAAAAAGTACACAAATATGGCATTTGGGAATATAAAAATTAATGTCCTCTTTACAGATATATGTGCTCTATGATGTACAATGTACATCTACATTGTATGATAATAGAGGGGGGTAGATTTGAAAGTGTGAAAATTTCTTTATCTTTGTTTACCAAGGACAAAGACAATGTTCTCCAATTAGAAACACGCCAGGTATGTACATGTATGTACTGTAAATATATACACACAAAGAGAACTACATGTACATAGGTTGGTAGAACATCTGCCTAGTATGCAGAATGTCGTGGGTTTGAGTCCTGTCTGAGGCAGCTCATTTTCTTTGAAAATGACTGTCTCGGGTGAGTTGTATTGCTTTGTGAGTCTCATGGTTTAAATATTTCATATACTGTATACTGAGAAATATTTGAGATAGGACATTTTAGTGAAATCCACTTATCAGTATTGCACGAAAACCTTCATGAATATGAGGATAACAGGATCATATGAATGCAAATTTCACGACTAGCCCAAATCATGAAATTTGCGAAAAATTTAAAATGTGAAAATTTCCAGTATATACACACACTATAGTAGAATCCAATATATGTAACCTGCACTGCACATACCGTAATATTATGTGTGCACTCTCCCTCTCGTCAACAATGCGTAGCATTCCACTAGTTATACTGCAACTGAGACAACCCTGCAAGGGGTAAAGTAACCATAACATTTTTACCATGTATGCCCATAAGATAAATACTCATGTAGTCTTTAGAAGTGGTCAGTTACTAGAAACTGAGGGCAGCTATGTCGTTCACTTCAACTAAATGTACCTGGTTCTGTATTAGTGTATTTCTTGTAGTGTTTGTGCACTCGAGCTCAGTATCAGCTAGTAATAATACCACTTGCCCCACGTGGTTCTACTACAACAATGAGACATGTGAATGTGGATCACAGTTTGTTGAGAAGGTCCACTGCAATCAGCAGGAAATGACAGCAGAGATTGCAGATGGTGTTTGTGCTACTTCTACTGAACAAGAAGGCCTCTACTATGTTGGCTTTTGTCCACTGAGACACACAGAAAACAACACAGACAGAATGTTCTCTGAGCTGCCTAGTGATCCTGACTTACTAAATGACACAATGTGTGGTCCTTACAACAGAGCAGGTTTGCTGTGTGGAAGGTGTATTGATGGATATGGTCCTGCAGTATACTCCTTTAACATGAAATGTGCTGACTGTTCCAAGATTTCCACAGGATCTGCTATTAGTCTGTACCTGTTTCTTGAGCTCATTCCTATCACACTGTTTTTCATGTGTGTGGTGCTGTTTCGTCTCAACATCACAGCAGGTCCCTTGTTAGGGTATGTGTTATTCTGCCAAATATATTATAATTCTGCAGTTGGACATGAAATCTTTATATATGATTACATTTTATCACATGTACCTACAGCTGTTTGGACATTGACATTTTGTGGTATATGGGATCTTCAGTTTTTCAAGATAGCAATTTCACCATTTTGCATTAGCAGTAAACTAACAGGCATTGACATTCAAATGCTCAATTTAGTGACTGCCATTTATCCAGTTCTGCTTGTCATCATTACCTGGATCCTCATGGAACTACATGCAAGGAACTACAGAATTATCCAAATCCTCTGGAAACCTTTTAGAATCTTTGTCAACAAGCTTAAGATCACTGCAGTGACTAGTGATGCAGTTATACATGCTTTTGCAACTTTCATCTTGCTCTCAGCTACTACCCTCTCTTTCACTGTGATAACTGTTTACAACCATGCTCCCGTGTACAGAAGCACTGATGGTAAAATTTACAAAAATGTTTTGTACTACGATCCAACCATCACTGCACTTAGCCACAAACATTTTATATACATTGTATTAGCAGTTGTGCCTTTCATTCTTCTAGTACTCATCCCATCACTACTACTCTGTGTGTACCCTACAAGGATTTATGGCTGTCTATCACGAGTTGTCAGTGCCAGGAAGCGACTGGCCGTCACAGCATTTGCAGAAGCTCTCAACAACTGCTTTAAGGATGGTTTGAATGGCACTCGAGACCACAGGTCATTGGCTGGATATATTACCAGTTTGGCCATTGTAGTGGGAACAGTTATAATATTTATGACAGAAACTGCACCCATTCAGCCATCTACTGCTTCTTTGCTGACATCGATATTTTTCTCTCTCATCATCTTCTATGTGAGGCCCTGTAAGTTAACAATAGCAAACCTCTCACTCGGTTACCATTCCATGGTGTTAGGAGTACTCTGTTTTGCAGTTCAGTGGTGGAAATATTATCCGTCCATTCAAACAGGAACACTTGAAAAGATCATCATCATCATCCCTGCCACCTCCCATATCCTGGTGTTTATGTGGGCTGGATATACAGTTACTCGACGGATAATGTCACACTTTGGATATCAATTGAACCCACATGATTGCAAAGTAGCACTGACTGACTTGGTAAATACTGTGAAACGACAGTTTAACAGACAACGTAACAGCTACCGGGTTTTACCTGACACTACATGATTGAAGTGACCTCCACCTTACCAACTAACACTGACTTAACACTGACTCTTTGTTTGTCAGACCTGCACTATGTACAAATACATAGCCAGCCACAATGCACTGTAATTGTGTGTGTTTGCGCATTATTATATGTATATATAGCACTAACTAGGAATGCACATGCGCATTAATGCCTCGCACCAGGTCCATGGTCGTCATACTTGTGGAAGTTACCATGACAAACGATATTCCTAAATGTTACTCCAAGGAAATCGAGCATGGCTAATGAAATTCCTGAAACGTCACACCACGTCCGTACATATTGGCTGAGATATGGACCTGGATTAGCTGCCTCGTGATAATGCACTCGAAAATTAGAATGTACAATGCAAGGCACACTAAAGAAAGAAACCCACCTCACCAACCCATACAACATACATATTCAGGCCAGACTCCCACGTGGGAGAGAGTTTGGTTAAATTCCTTTCTGTGGGCTAACACAGGTTGGTTGATTGCCACTTTGCTGTGATTGTGCAACATCAACTAGACATACAGGTTGAGATGCACTGCTATATACACATGCATGTTTATTGTATATGTACATTGTGTAGGTACTGCTGGTGATGACTTGCTGGAATTACTAGACCAAGCTGTGGCTTGATATCACTTCTATAAGTATATAATAACCTACAGCCAAGCAACCCTATTCACTTACGTTTATGGAATTTTTATACTACATTTTCGCATTATTATATGTTACCATATAAATTTTTGAATATGATGTCATAAATTGTTGAAAGGTGTGAGGGCGGTGCTAGGCCCACGCATTTTCCGATCACCACATTTGAATGTGGCTGACATTTATACATCATCTAGCTAGCTACGGCCTTGTGTATTCCATGGAACTAGAGAGTGGCTGGGTGAAGACTAGTAGTGCCGGCCGATCTATACTGCATACTTTCCTTGACATTTCCTCACACAACCTGCACTTTTCCTTAAATCAGGAAATTTGGATTTTCTTCTAGTGATAATTCATTTTTCAATGACCCTCCACCCTACCTCATCATGTGCATACAGATCCCTTGTTCAAGCTAATTAGGTGTCCTAATTACAGGGGGTGGGACATTTGAGGCATCAAAGAGACTTGGCCGGTTTATCTCATTAAAGAGCCTGATTATAGGGGCTCCACTGAAATTAGATAAAGTGTGACTACATATACATGTATGTGGTCAGTGACTGGGTGTGACATCATGTATACATGGTGTGACATCATGTATACATGCTGTATGAAACTTGTAATGTGTACATGTATGTAAGACATGAACTGTGGTTTGCTGATGAAAGTCAGATATTTTGTGGAATTGTCTGAGATAGAAGAACGGTATCAGTGATGTTGTTATGATTTTAGACGTTAGTACACAAATATGGTGTTTGGGAGATTATATGAGATTATATGACCTCTTTACAGATATACATGCTCTATGCATGTACATCTACATTGTATGATAATAGAGAGGGGGTGGATTTGAAAGTATGAAAATTTTTTCATGTAGCGTTACCAAGGACAATGTTCTCTAATTAGAAACATGCCAGGTATGTACATTATGTACTGTAAATATATACACACAAAGAGAACTATATATACGTGAGCAGAATGCAGAATGTTGTGGGTTTGAGTCCTGCCTGAGGCAGTTCAAATTACCGTCTCGGGTGAGTTGCATTGCTTTGAGAGTCTCATGGTTTAAATATTTCATATACTGTATACTTTGAGATAGGAAATTTTAGTGAAATCCACTTATCAGTATTGCACGAAAAACCTTCATGAATATGAAGATAACAAGATGCAAATTTCACAACTAGCCGAAATCATAAAATTTGCAAAAAATTTTTAAAATGTTAAAATTCCCAGTATACACACTATAGTGGAATCCAATTGTACACAAACATAGCATTTATAAGGTCATGTGATAAATTCTTTAGAAGAGGTCAGTTTACTAGAAACTGAGGGCAACTATATCATTTACTTCAACTACATACTTGCATGCATCTTTCAAAACCTAAGCTAAATGCTTCAAAACACAGCTGTGCATCTTTCAGTTTACATACCTCACAAACTAAAAGCCCTTGTCTCAGTTGTGTCTCAGTTGTATGTTTTGTCAGTCTTGTATCTTCAGACAAACTGCTTCGTAAAATAGCCAATAGTCAACTTGAAATGTAACAACAATACATCTAATGTTATAAGTGGTGCAGCATGCAACAATCATAACATGCGTAACCCCATATTTACAGATGTAGGGATATGGGGTTACGCATGTTATGATTGTTGCATGCTATCATCCCCTGCCTTTGTCTGCATGCATGCTGAACTTTGACCTTGTTTCTATACTTTCTGGCACTTCCATCCCTACATCCTTCAACATTTTAGTGAAAATGTTTTTACACTTGTTTCACTGGTTTTTACTGTGTGTAGCAACGTGTATAAACCTACTAGCTTTCGTTCTACCTCCCTTGCATACCTATGAGGATAGCCAGCAATTGGGAGTGACTCCTACATCCTGTCTTGTACGAATATTGCATACTGAGTACAACAGCGGATCCAGTTATGGTAACAGTTAGTCGTTCAAAGAAACGGACACAAAGGAGCAACGCTGGTAGCCAAACAGCGCGCGACAAACCACAACCACGCCAAACTTCTAACGTCACATCTTCGGCACGTGAGCCAACAAGCAAATGGCGTCTAAGCTAACGCTTCTAAGCTTGCCAAACTGGAGTTTGACGGGCTTTGGGAGAAGGTATGAAGATTTTGTGCATCAAGGATCATGTACGCTCCAGTATAAATGATTTTCGTGAAAGAAATAGAGCGATTACTAACTTCAGTTTGGCGGTAGGTCGTTTGAACTGAAGAAGAAAGAAGAAGAAGAAGAAGAAGAAGAAGATGATGAACAATCGGCGTTTTTACAATTTTCCGAGAATCACCGTAGCTGTATATTTTACGGAGTTTGGGAGTATTATAGTGTATAGAGGCACTCGCAGAGCACGTTGTTTGTCAGAAAAGGCCTATAACTTCCGCGTTCGAGAGTTCTCAGCCGTTACTTTTGTATGGGGCTAATGGGCGTGTCTGCGCCATCCCTACATATAGAGTCTACCGACTCTATGATACTGCAACTGAGACAACCCTGCAAGGGGTAAAGTAAACATAACATTTTTACCATGTATGCCCATAGGATAAGTATACATAAGTATACCTCATAAACTAAAAAGCCCTGGCATTGGTTGTCTCAGTTGTGTCTCAGTTGTATGTTTTGTCAGTCTTCAGACAGACTGCTTCGTAAAATGGCCAATAATTGTTGATTTGAAATGTAAAAAGAGTACATCTAATGTTATACGTGGTTCTAATATTGTGTGTGCACTCTCCCACCCACCAACAATGCGTAGCATTCCACTAGTTATACTGCAACTGAGACAACCATGCAAGGGGTAAAGTAACCATAACATTTTTACCATGTATGTCCATAAGTATACATACACTGACAGTGGAATCCAATTATACATAAACCTAGAAGGCCTTATGATCAATACTTTAAAATGGAAAATGCTAGTTTACTAGAAACTAAGGGCAGCTACATATATGTTGTTTACTTCAACTACATAATTGCATGCTGTGCATCTTTCAAACCTAAGCTTAATACTTCAAAACACAGCTGTGTATCTTTCAGTTTGCATACCTCACACACTAAAATGCCCTTGCATTGGTTGTCTCACTTGTATTTCAGTTTTATGTCGTCAGTCTTGTGTCTTCATACAGAATGCTTCATAAAATGGCCAACAGTTGACTTGAAATGTAACAACAGCACATCTAATCACTCAACTGTAAATTGCCGTCACCATATTTACAGGGAAGTAAGGGTGGGTGGGAAATTTAGCTCATCTGCTTGGCACAATGATTAGCTGCCTGGACCATTTATAGGAGGCTACCCTGCGCATGTGCTGTATCTACTAGTGCACCTCCCTTTGACCTCGCCTTATGCTGCCATGGTCCGGGGCCCCTCTCTATTAACCTTGTTTAACTATAGTTAAACTACATTTATTCAATGACCCTCCACACTCCCTCATCATGTGCATATGGAGCTCTTGTTCAAGTAATAACTGTCCCAATTACATATTTAGGGCAGCAAAGTGTCTTGGCCAGTTTATCTCATTAAAGAGCCCTGATTACAGGTGTAATAAGGTAAAGTGTGGACTATGTGTGTGTGGTCAGTGACTGGTGTGACATCATGCATACTGGGTGTGACATCATGCATACTGGGTGTGACATCATGCATACTGGATGTGACATCATGCATACTGGATGTGACATCATGCATGCATACATGTTGCATGAACCTGTATAGTGTATATATGTAACACTCGAGCTGTGGTTTGTTGATGAAATGTCTTTTGTGGAAAATCTTTTTTCAAAATATGTAAGTCTATACATGGCTCACATTCTTAGCTGTCCTTCCTTTTCTACATGTATGTCTATCTTCTCCCCTCATCCCCTCCCCTCCCCTCTCCTCCTCCCTGCCCCTCCTCTCTCCTCCCTTCCTTCTCTCTCCTGTATCCCCTTATCTCCATCCTTTCCTCACTAGAAACATGGACCTGTTCCCAGAGCTAGAGTTAGAAGATAAAGATGGAGATGATTGCAGCATTCCAAAGGTGTGTACAATGGCCCTGTGTGTATTATATGTATACAATTCACCTGGTTTTTGAGATGTTTTGCTTGCTCTGTCTTCATTTGTACATGTATGTGTCCAAGCCAGCTGAGCTGCCTCAGTAGCTTAGTTGGTAAGAGCATCATTACCTAGAAAGCAAGTGTTCAAATTCCTCCCAAGACAGCTAATTTTTCTTTGAAAATTAGCTGTCTTGAGTGAGTGGTGTGCAGTGGTGTTAAAGCATCTCTATGATTTTAGACGTTGAAAAGTACCACAAATATGGCATTTGGAATTTAAAATTAATGTCCTCTTTATGCATGTACATCTACATTGTATGATAATAGAGAGGGGGTGGATTTAAAAGTGTTTTATCTTTGTTTTCACATAGCGTTACTAAGGAAAAAGACAAGGTTGAGGTGGGAGCAGCTATGTTGTTTACTTCAACTACATACTTGCATCCTTCAAAACACAGCTGCACATATTTCAGTTTATGTACTTCACACACTAAAAGTCCTTGCATGGTTGTCTCAGTTGTTTTGTCAGTCTTGTATCATCAGACAGAATGCTTCCTAAAATGGGCAATAGTTGACTTGAAATGTAACAACAGTACACCTAATCACTCAACTGTAAATTGCCGTCACCATATTTACTGGCTGAGTGATTATACATAAAAAGACCTTGCGTATTTTCCATAGACCCAAACATGAGATATTTCTGACATCCTTGAATCTTCGATAGATTGAAACTACCATAAATTCCTCAGTCATATGTGAAATATGTAGCAACATTTTGTGTTAAAATAACTATGCAGTACGTGATATGCCAATAGGATAAATACTCATGTAGTCTTTAGAAGTGGTCAGTTACTAGAAACTGAGGGCAGCTATGTCGTTCACTTCAACTAAATGTACCTGGTTCTGTATTAGCATGTTTCTTGTAGTATTTGTGCACTCAAGCCCAGTATCAGCTAGTAATACCACTTGCCCCACGTGGTTCTACTACAACAATGAGACATGTGAATGTGGATCACAGCTTGGTTGGAAGGTCCACTGCAATCAGCAGGAAATGACAGCAGAGATTGCAGATGGTTTTTGTGCTACTTCTACTGAACAAGAAGGCCTCTACTATGCTGGCTATTGTCTACTGAGACACACAAAAAACAACACAGACAGAATGTACTCTGAGATGCCTAGTGATCCTAACCTGCTAAATGACACAATGTGTGGTCCTTACAAAAGAACAGGTTTACTGTGTGGAAGGTGTATTGATGGATATGGTCCTGCAGTATACTCTCTTGATATGAAATGTGCTGACTGTTCCAAGATTTCCATAGGATCTGCTATTAGTCTGTACCTGTTTCTTGAGCTCATTCCTATCACACTGTTTTTCATGTGTGTGGTGCTGTTTCGTCTCAACATCACAGCAGGTCCCTTGTTAGGGTATCTGTTATTCTGCCAAATATATTATACTTCTGCTGTACAATATGACATCTTTATATATGATTACCTTTTATCACATCTACCAAGAGCACTTTGGATATTGACATTTTGTGGTATATGGGATCTTCAGTTTTTCAAGTCAGTAATTCCACCATTTTGCATTAGCAGTAAACTAACAGGCATTGACATTCAAATGCTCAATTTAGTGACTGCCATTTATCCAGTTCTGCTTGTCATCATTACCTGGATCCTCATGGAACTACATGCAAGGAACTACAGAATTATCCAAATCCTCTGGAAGCCTTTTAGCATCGTTGTCAACAAGCTCAAAATCACTGCAGTGACTAGTGATGCAGTTATACATGCTTTTGCAACTTTCATCTTGCTCTCAGCTACTACCCTCTCTTTCACTGTGATAACTGTTTACAACCGTACTCCTGTGTATAGAAGCACTGATGGTAAACTTTACAAACAGGTTTTGTACTACGATCCAACCACCACGTTATTCAGCCACAAACATGTTATATACATTGTATTATCAGTTATGCCTTTCATTCTTCTAGTACTGATCCCATCACTACTACTCTGTGTGTACCCTACAAGGATTTATGGGTGTCTATCACGATTTATTAGTGGCAGAAAACGACTGGCCATCACAGCATTTGCAGAAGCTCTCAACAACTGCTTTAAGGATGGTTTGAATGGCACTCGAGACCACAGGTCATTAGCTGGATTTATTACGAGTGTGGCCATTGTAGTAGGAACAGTTACAATAATAATGTCAGAAACTATGCCCATTCAGCCGTCTGCTTCTTTGCTGACATCAATATTTTTCTCTCTCATCATCTTCTATGTGAGGCCCTGTAAGTTAACAATAGCAAATCTTTCACTCGGCTACCATTTGTTGGTGATAGGACTACTCTGTTTTGCAGTTTGGTGGTGGAAATATTATCCATCCATTCAAACAGGAACACTTGAAAAGATTCTCCTCATCATCCCTGCCACCTCCCATATCCTGGTGTTTATGTGGGCTGGATATACAGTTACTCGACAGATAATGTCACACTTTGGATATCAATTGAATCCACATGATTGCAAAGTAGCACTGACTGACTTGGTAAATTCTGTGAAGCGACAGTTTAACAGACGACGTAGCAGCTACCAGGTTTTACCTGACCCTACAGCACAATAACCTCCTCGTTTCCTGTACATCATGTGATTGAAGTGTTTCCCACATTATGAACTCAACACTGACTGTTTTGTTTGTCAGTTCTTAATTGTCAGACCTGCACTATACACGAATATATAGCCAGACACAATGCACTGTGTGTGTGTGTGTGTGTGTGTGTGTGTGTGTGTGTGTGTATTGTATATTTCCATCCTAGCAGGGGACTGATGAACTTTGGAAGATTAGGGATGATTTAACGATTGATGAAACAGGTAGCACATATGAACAGAATGCTTTGTAAAATGACCAATAGTTGACTTGAAATGTAACAACAGCAGATCTAATCATTCAACTGTAAATTACTGTCACCATATTTACTGGCTGAGTGATTATACATGAAAAGACCTCACGTATTTTCCATAGACCCAAACATGAGATTTTTTTTGACATCCTTGAGTCATGATAGATTGAAACTACCATAAATTCCTCAGTCATTTATATGAGATAGTGAAATATGTAGCAACATTTTGTGTTAAAATAACAATCCAGTATGCGATATGCCCATAGGATAAATACTCGTGTAGTCTTTAGAAGTGGTCAGTTACTAGAAACTGAGGGCAGCTATGTCGTTCACTTCAACTAAATGTACCTGGTTCTGTATTAGCATATTTCTTGTAGTGTGTATGCACTCGAACTCAGTATCAGCTAGTAATAATACCACTTGCCCCACGTGGTTCTACTACAACAATGAGACATGTGAATGTGGATGGCAGCTTGGTGGGAAGGTCCACTGCAATCAGCAGGAAATGACAGCAGAGATTATAGATGGTTTTTGTGCTACTTCTACTGAACAAGAAGGCCTCAACTATGCTGGCTTTTGTCCACTGAGACACACAGAAAACAACACAGACAGAATGTACTCTGAACTGCCTAGTGATCCTAACCTACTAAATGACACAATGTGTGGTCCTTACAACAGAAAAGGTTTGCTGTGTGGAAGGTGTATTGATGGATATGGTCCTGCAGTATACTCCCTTGACATGAAATGTGCTGACTGTTCAAAGTTTTCGACAGGATCTGCTATTATTCTGTATCTGTTTCTTGAGTTCATTCCTTTCACACTGTTTTTCATATGTGTGGTGCTGTTTCGTCTCAACATCACAGCAGGTCCCTTGTTAGGGTATGTGTTATTCTGTCAAATATATTATGTAGGATCTGAATATGATCACATTTTATCACAAGTACCTACAGCTGTTTGGATATTTATATTATGTGGTATATGGGATCTTCAATTTTTCAAGTCAGTAATTTCACCATTTTGCATTAGCAGTAAACTAACAGGCATTGACATTCAAATGCTCAATTTAGTGACTGCCATTTATCCAGTTCTGCTTGTCATCATTACCTGGATCCTCATGGAACTACATGCAAGGAACTACAGAATTATCCAAATCCTCTGGAAGCCTTTTAGAATCTTTGTCAACAAGCTCAAAATCACTGCAGTGACTAGTGATGCAGTTATACATGCTTTTGCAACTTTCATCTTGCTCTCAGCTACTACCCTCTCTTACACTGTGGTAACTATTTACGACCCTGTTCCTGTGTATAGAAGCACTGATGGTACACTTTATAAACAGGTTTTGTACTACGATCCAACCATCACTGCACTTAGCCGCAAACATGTTATATACATTGTATCAGCAGTTGTGCCTTTCATTCTTCTAGTACTGATCCCATCACTACTACTCTGTGTGTACCCTACAAGGATTTATGGCTGTCTATCACGAGTTGTCAGTGCCAGGAAGCGACTGGCCATCACAGCATTTGCAGAAGCTATCAACAACTGCTTTAAGGATGGTTTGAATGGTACTCGAGACCACAGGTCATTGGCTGGATTTATTACGAGTTTGGCTATTGTAGTGATAGCAGTTACAAAAATTATAGTAGAAACTACACCCATTCGGTCAAGTACTGCTGATGGTTTGAATGGCACTCGAGACCACAGGACATTAGCTGGATTTATTACAGGTGTGGCCATTGTAGGGGGAACAGTTACAATAATTATGATAGAAACTACACCCATTCCACCAAGTACTGCTTATTTGCTGACATCAATATTTTTCTCTCTCATCTTCTTCTATGTGAGGCCCTGTAAGTTAACAATAGCAAACCTCTCACTCGGCTACCATTTCTTGGTGATAGGACTACTCTGTTTTGCAGTTCGGTGGTGGAAATATTATCCATCCATTCAAACAGGAACACTTGAAATGATTTTCATCATCATCCCTGCCACCTCCCATATCCTGGTGTTTATGTGGGCTGGATATACAGTTACTCGACGGATAATGTCACACTTTGGATATCAATTGAACCCACATGATTGCAAAGTAGCACTGACTGACTTGGTAAATACTGTAAAGCAACAGTTTAACAGACGAAGTAGCACCTACCAGGTTTTGCCAGACACTACAACATAATAACCTCCTCGTTTCCTGTACGTCATGTCATTGAAGTGTCCCCAACAACATAATAACCTCCTCGTTTCCTGTACGTCATGTCATTGAAGTGTCCCCCTCATTTTGAACTCAACACTGACTGTTTTGTTTGTCAATTTTTGTCAGACCTGCACTATACACGAATATACAGCCGAACACAATGTACTGTGTGTGTGTGTGTGTGTGTGTGTGTGTGTGTGTGTGTGTGTGTGTGTGTGTGTGTGTGTGTGTGTGTGTGTTTTATATTTCCATCCTAGCAGGGGACTGATGAACTTTGGAAGATTAGGGATGATTTAACGATTGATGAAACAGATAGCACATATGAACAGAATGCTTTGTAAAATGACCAATAGTTGACTTGAAATGTAACAACAGTACTGTAAATTGCCGTCACCGTATTTACTGGCTGAGTGATTATACATGAAAAGACCTCACGTATTTTCCACAGACCCAAACATGAGATATTTCTGACATCCTTGAGTCATGATAGATTGAAACTACCATAACTTCCTCAGTCATATGAGATAGTGAAATATGTAGCAACATTTTGTGTTAAAATAACAATCCAGTACGCAATATGCCCATAGGATAAATACTCGTATAGTCTTTAGAAGTGGTCAGTTACTAGAAACTGAGGGCAGCTATGTCATTCACTTCAACTAAATATACCTGGTTCTGTATTAGCATATTTCTTGTAGTGTGTATTCACTCAAGCTCAGTATCAGTTAGTAATACCACTTGCCCCACGTGGTTCTACTACAACAATGAGACATGTGAATGTGGATCACAGCTTGGTGGGGAAGTCCACTGCAATCAGCAGGAAATGACAGCAGAGATTGCAGATGGTTTTTGTGCTACTTCTACTGAACAAGAAGGGCTCTACTATGCTGGTGATTGTCCACTGAGACACACAAAAAACAATACAGACAGAATGTACTCTGAACTGCCTAGTGATCCTGACTTACTAAATGACACAATGTGTGGTCCTTACAATAGAAAAGGTTTGCTGTGTGGAAGGTGTATTGATGGATATGGTGCTGCAGTATACTCCCTTGACATGAAATGTGCTGACTGCTCAAAGATTTCAACAGGATTTGCTACTAGTCTGTACCTGTTTCTTGAGCTCATTCCTATCACACTGTTTTTCATGTGTGTAGTCCTTTTTCGTCTCAACATCACAGCAGGTCCCTTGTTAGGGTATGTGTTATTCTGCCAAATATATTTTACTTCTGCTGTACGATACGACATTTTTATACATGATTACATTGTATCACATGTACCTACAGCTGTTTGGATATTGACATTTTGTGGTATATGGGATCTTCAGTTTTTCAAGTCGGTAATTTCACCATTTTGCATTAGCAGTAAACTAACAGGCATTCATATTCAAATGCTCAATTTAGTGACTGCCACTTATCCAGTTCTGCTTGTCATCATTACCTGGATCCTCATGGAACTACATGCAAGGAACTACAGAATTATCCAAATCCTCTGGAAGCCTTTTAGCATCCTTGTCAACAAGTTCAAGATCACTGCTGTGACTAGTGATTCAGTTATACATGCTTTTGCAATCTTGCTCTCAGCTACTACCCTCTCTTATACTGTGATAACTGTTTGCAACCAAGTTTCCGTGTATAGAAATACTGATGGTACACTTTACAAAAAGGTTTTGTACTACGATCCAACCATCACGTTATTCAGCCACAAACATGTTATATACCTTGTATTAGCAGTTGTGGCTTTCATTCTTCTAGTACTCATCCCATCACTACTACTTTGTGTGTACCCTACAAAGATTTATGGCTGTCTATCACGAGTTGTCAGTGCTAGGAAGCGACTGACCATCACAGCATTTGCAGAAGCTATCAACAACTGCTTTAAAGATGGTTTGAATGGTACTCGAGACCACAGGTCATTGGCTGGATTTATTACAGGTGTGGCCATTGTAGGGGGAACAGTTACACTAATAATGACAGAAACTATGCACATTCAGAGATCTACTGCTTTTTTGCTGACATCAATATTTTTCTCTCTCATCATCTTCTATGTGAGGCCCTGTAAGTTAACAATAGCAAACCTCTCACTCGGCTACCATTTATTGGTGATAGGACTACTCTGTTATGCAGTTCGGTGGTGGAAATATTATCCATCCATTCACACAGGAACACTTGAAAAGATTCTCCTCATCATCCCTGCCACCTCCCATATCCTGGTGTTTATGTGGGCTGGATATACAGTTACTCGACGGATAATGTCACACATTGGATATCAATTGAATCCACAGGATTGGAAAGTAGCACTGACTGACTTAGTAAATGCTGTGAAACGACAGTTTAACAGACGACGTAGCAGCTACCAGGTTTTACCTGACACTACAACATAATAACCTCATTTTTATTGGCGATTCAAGTGACCTCCACCTTACGAACTTAACACTTACTCTTTGTCAGACCTGCACATATACACTATACACAAATATATACACACTAAAAGTCCTTACATGGTTGTCTCAGTTGTTTTGTCAGACTTGCTGTTGATATCACTTCTATATACCTAACAGCCAGGAACCCATTCACATTATGGCATTATTATACTACATTTTTGCATTATTATACATTACCATATAAATATTTGAATATGACATCATATGGTTACACCAATTTACAGTTGAGTGATTAGATGTGCTGTCATTACATTTCAAGTTGACTATGCTAGTTTACTCGAAACTGAGGGCAGCTACATGCATGTTGTTTACTTCAACTACATACTTGCATGCTTCAAAATTTCAACTGTGCATCTTTCAAACCTAAGCTTAATACTTCAAAACACAGGTGTGTATCTTTCAGTTTGCATACCTCACACACTAAAAGCCCTTGCATTGGTTGTCTCACTTGTATTTAAGTTGTATGTTGTCAGTCTTGTGTCTTCAGACAGAATACTTCATAAAATGGCCAATAGTTGACTTGAAATGTAACAACAATACATCTAATCACTCAACTGTAAATTGCCGTCACCATATTTACTGGCCGAGTGATTATACATGAAAGGACTTCACATATTTTCCATAGGCCCAAACATAAGATATTTCTGACATTCTTAAGTCTTGATAGATTGAAGCTACCAAATTCCTCAGCCATAAATTGTTATTTATAAGAGTCAGTGAAATAATAACATTTTGTGTTAAAATAACTATGCAGTACACGATATGCCCATAGGATAAATACTCATGTAGTCTTTAGAAGTGGTCAGTTACTAGAAACTGAGGGCAGCTATGTCTTTCACTTCAACTAAATGTACCTGGTTCTGTATTAGCATGTTCTGTATTAGCATGAGCTCATTCCTATCACACTGTTTTTCTTGTGTGTGCACTGTAAAAATATGAAGTTTGTATTAAACACTGGTATGGTTGTCTCAGTTGCATCTTCTCTGGTGTTTACTGTGATTTCCCTATGGTCTGTATCACTATAAGTGGTGGTCAATATTCCCAGAAACAGAAACGATGCAGTAATAAACAAACATCCTTTTGTTGGCCAATAGTAGTTGTACAAGTGTAAAAACATTTTCACTAAAATGTTGGAGGATATAGGGATTGAAGTGCCAAAAGGTATAGAAACAAGGTCAAAGTGCAGCATACATGCAAGCAAAGACAGGGGATGATGGCATTTTATCACAAGTATCTACAGCTGTTTGGATATTGACATTATGTGGTAGAAGAAATTACCATCACCATATTTACTGTTATACATAAAAGAGACCTCACGTATTTTCCACAAACCCAAACATGAGATATTTCTGACATCCTTGAGTCATGATAGATTGAAACTACCATAAATTCCTCAGTCATATGAGATAGTGAAATATGTAGCAACATTTTGTGTTAAAGTAACTATGCAGTACACAAATAACTATGCAATACACAATATGCCCATGGGATAAATACTCATGTAGTCTTTAGAAGTGGTCAGTTACTAGAAACTGAGGACAGCTATGTCGTTCACTTCAACTAAATGTATCTGGTTCTGTATTAGCATGTTTCTTGTAGTGTTTGTGCACTCAAGCTCAGTATCAGTTAGTAATACCACTTGCCCCACGTGGTTCTACTACAACAATGAGACATGTGAATGTGGATGGCAGCTTGGTGGGAAAGTCCACTGCAATCAGCAGGAAATGACAGCAGAGATTATAGATGGTTTTTGTGCTACTTCTACTGAACAAGAAGGCCTCTACTATGCTGGCTATTGTCCACTGAGACACACAAAAAACAACTCAGACAGAATGTTCTCTGAGCTGCCTAGTGATCCTGACTTACTAAATGACACAATGTGTGGTCCTTACAACAGAACAGGTTTGCTGTGTGGAAGGTGTATTGATGGATATGGTCCTGCAGTATACTCCCTTGATATGAAATGTGCTGATTGTTCCAAGATTTCCATAGGATCTGCTATTAGTCTGTACCTGTTTCTTGAGCTCATTCCTATCACACTGTTTTTCATATGTGTGGTGCTGTTTCGTCTCAACATCACAGCAGGTCCCTTGTTAGGGTATGTGTTATTCTGCCAAATATATTATACTGCTGTAGGATATGAAATCTTTATATATGATTACATTTTATCACATGTACCTACAGCTGTTTGGATATTGACATTATGTGGTATATGGGATCTGCAGTTTTTCAAGTCAGTAATTTCACCATTTTGTATTAGCAGTAAACTAACAGGCATTGACATTCAAATGCTCAATTTAGTGACTGCCATTTATCCAGTTCTGCTTGTCATCATTACCTGGATCCTCATGGAACTACATGCAAGGAACTACAGAATTATCCAAATCCTCTGGAAGCCTTTTAGCATCGTTGTCAACAAACTCAAGATCACTTCAGTGACTAGTGATGCAGTTATACATGCTTTTGCAACTTTCATCTTGCTCTCAGCTACTACCCTCTCTTACGCTATGGTAACTATTAACAACCGTATTCACGTGTATAGAAGCACTGATGGTGCAATTTACAAACAGGTTTTGTACTACGATCCAACCATCACAGTATTCAGCCACAAACATGTTATATACCTTGTATTAGCAGTTGTGGCTTTCATTCTTCTAGTACTCATCCCATCACTACTACTTTGTGTGTACCCTACAAGGATTTATGGCTGTCTATCACAAGTTGTCAGTGCCAGGAAGCGACTGGCCATCACAGCATTTGCAGAAGCTATCAACAACTGCTTTAAGGATGGTTTGAATGGCACTCGAGACCACAGGTCATTGGCTGGATTTATTACAGGTGTGGCCATTGTAGGGGGAACAGTTGCAATAATTATGACAGAAACTACATCAATTCAGACAAATACTGCTTATTTGCTGACATCGATATTTTTCTCTCTTGTCATATTCTATGTGAGGCCCTGTAAGTTAACAATAGCAAACCTCTCACTCGGTTACCATTTCTTGGTGATAGGAATACTCCGTTTTGCAGTTCGGTGGTGGAAATATTATCCATCCATTCAAACAGGAACACTTGAAAAGATTTTCATCATCATCCCTGCCACCTCCCATATCCTGGTGTTTATGTGGGCTGGATATACACTTACTCGACGGATAATGTCACACTTTGGATATCAATTGAATCCACACGATTGCAAAGTAGCACTGACTGACTTGGTAAATGCTGTGAAACGACAGTTTAACAGACGACGTAACAGCTACCAGGTTTTGCCTGACACTATAACATAATAACCTCATTTTCATTGGGTGATTGAAGTGACCTCCACCTTACGAACTAACACTGACTTAACACTGACTCTTTGTTTGTCAGACCTGCACTATGTACAAATACATAGCCAGCCACAATGCACTGTAATTGTGTGTGTGTGTGAGTGTATGTGTGTGTGTGTGTGTGTGTGTGTGTGTGTGTGTGTGTGTTTGTGGGCATTATTATATGTATATATAGCACTAACTAGGAATGCGCATGCGCATTAATGCCTCGCACCAGGTTCATGATCGTCATACTTGTGGAAGTTACCGTGACAAACGATATTCCTAAATGTTATAAGAAAATTGAGCATGGCTAATGAAATTCCTGAAACATGACACCACGTACGCATTGGCTGAGATATGGACTTGGATTAGCTGCCTCGTGATAATGCACTCGATGATTAGAACGTTCTTTCATCCCTGTACCTTTCAACATTTAAATGAAAATGTTTTTTTACACTTGTATATTTCCATCCTACAGCAGGGGACTGATGAACTGTGGAAGATTAGGGATGATTTAATGATTGATGAAACAGGTCACTTATCTTTGTACACAGAAATACTCATACCTCAAAGACTACACCATACACACAACTCACCTGAGACAGTCTTTTTGAATGAAGACAATGAGACGTGTTTGGTGTGTTCTGGACAGATCCTCCACTGGCTGAGCTACCAAGGCAGCTTGGTTAGCTGGGCAGGATAAAATGTACAATGCAAGGCAGTGCCATTAATGATAATTTGCAAGTGTGTGTAGTAAACATGAACTGCAGTGTACATTGATGTCAATACACCAAGAAATTCTGTGTTAGACCACAGAAAGAAATTTAACCAAACCCTCTTTTAGCTGTTATCTAGTGTGCTATATACACATAATGCATGTTTATTGTACGTATATGTACATTGTGTAGGTACTGCTGGTGATGACTTGCTGGAATTACTAGACCAAGCCGTGGCTTGATATCACTTCTAATAACCTAAAACCAGCAACCCATTCACTTACGTTTATGGAATTTTTATACTATACATTTTCGCATTATTATATGTTACTGTGTAAATTTTTGAATATGACGTTATAATGTTTGAAAGGTGTGAGGGCGGTGCTAGGCCCACGTGTTTTCTGATCACCACATTCGATTGTGGCTGACGTTTATACATCCATCTGAGTTGTCGAGCTACTGCTTGGCCTTGTGTATTCTGTGGAACTAGAGAGCAGCTGGGTGTCGAGTCCTGCCTGAGGCAGCTCATTTTCTTTGAAAATAACTGTCTCGGGTGAGTTGTATTGCTTTCAGAGTCTTGTGGTTTAAATATTTCATATACTGTATACTGATAAATATTTGAGATAGGACATTTTAGTGAAATCCACTTATCAGTATTGCATGAAAACCTTCATGAATATGAGGATAACAGTATGATGTGAATGCAAATTTCACAACTAGCCAAAATTATGAAATTTGCAAAAAATTTAAAATGTGAAAATTTCCAGTATAGCTACACACACTATAGTGGAATCCAATTGTACACCAACATAGCATTTAGGAGGCCATATGATAAATACTTGGAAGGGGCCAGTTTTCTAGAAACTGAGGGCAGCTATATCATTTACTTCAACTATATACTTGCATGCATCTTTCAAACACCTAAGCTAAATGCTTCAAACACAGCGGTGTATCTTTCAGTGTACGTACCTCACACACTAAAACACCCTTGCATTGGTTGTCTCAGTTGTGTCAGTTATGTTTATCAATCTTCAGACAGAATGCTAATGGCCAAAAAGTCGACTTGAAATGTAAGAGTACATCTAATCACTCAACTGTAAATTGCTGTCACCATATTTACTGGCTGAGTGATTATACATGAAAAGACCTCACGTATTTTCCATAGACCCAAACATGTTAATTAACCTGAAGATGGAAACACAATTACACAAACATCAATGGCAAGTCCTTTTTTGGAGGACCCTGAAAAAAAACTCAGGATCCAGCTGGGGTTTGAACCCAGGACCTTCTGATTACTAGTCAGACAATTTAACCACTGAGCCACTGGATCTCTTGTGGCAGAGGAGTGTTGGATGGATGTTAATATCCTAAGGATTGAGTTCCCACCCAGACAATGACTTGGCTCGACAAGCAATTAGGCATATACAACATGCAAAACATGCTATACTCCAACTCAGCCTTAACATGACATTCTTATGTCATGATAGATTGAAAATTCCTCAGCCATAAATTGTTATTTACACATGTATGTGAGTTAGTGAAATAACAACATTTTGTGTTAAAATAACTATGCAGTACACGATACACTGTAAAATGGTAGGGTTATTTTAACTCATTTCATTATTTCAGTTACCAATGACAAATAATTGACAGGCGGAGTGAGCCCTCCTAGTGAACCGAACGGGCGATTTTTCTATATGCATGTATCACACAGTACGGTAGTACTGTGTATATAGGGATTGCTATGGTGTATCCCCATTGAAAACCATATATAAACATTTTGTTAATTTTTACTTTCAATTTGAAGTTTGTTATGATATCAAGGTGAAGAATATGTGAAAAATAACCCTGAAACAAAAAATGGTTGATCTGTGATGTAAGATAAGCGTAATATCTCAAAAAGTGCTTTTCACATTTTTGCCATGTTCTTCATCTTCTTATTCTTCTTCTTCTTCTTCTTCTTGAAGAAGCGTACCTCAATAACTATAAAATCAATGGAATTGAATCTTTGCATGTGGAAATGAACCAATACGTACTGGGGAATAGAGGTATAATTTTTTCGTAGTTCATGTACTACTGATCGTTATCTCTCCCAGCAATGTATTATGAATGAGGATAACTAAAGAGCAAAACTCAGCAACCATGGTAACCATCAACCTGAAAGTTAGCATGTGTTGAGATATCATCGCTAATAGCAACATGACAAAAGCATATGTTATTAACCCTTGTGATTCTTGTAATAATGATGTTAACACTCCTCACAATGCAATACATGTACATGTATATAGCAATTATTTGGAATATACGTGCATAGTACATACGTTTTACGTATATAGTTAGCTTGCGTCATACAATAAAACGATTACGTAATGAGACAAGACTCATTAATGACGTCATTTACACCAGCCGCGCATGCGCAAAAGCTTAGCAACTAGCGCGTAACAACTAGGCACAGAGTGAACGGGCTGATAGAGAACGTGTTGACGATTTGTATAGCAACTAGCACTTAGTACTACATAAGCAAAACAGAGATGTGTTGACGATTTTTGTGCTACTCTCACCGCCAGAACGCTGCACACGCGTACAGTGTGTTGACTCTGCCTTTACGTAGACTCATGTACCTCGGTAAGCTTATATCATAGATGCCATATAGTATCTATTCTTATATACCGTCTGCTGGAGAAACGGCACGCTATTCTACCACGATACTATATACATGTACCACCAAGCCAAAGCGCTGGTGACTGATAGTACGTTGCTAGCAGGTTTGCTTATTGACCAAAGTTTACGCAGCTGCTGCTTGCAACCAAACCACGCCCTCAGTACTAATCACGCATTTATACAGCTAGTAACTCAATACTTGGTCAGATGTTTATGGATATGGAGAGCACATGCTAGGGAGAATTATTGCTTACAATAGTAAAAAAAATGACAGGAGACAAGTAAATAAAAAATTTAGGAAATTTGAAGTTTAATATAGGAATTGCATAAAAATGAACAGAGACAAGATTGGGACACAGACATGCTATATACATCAATGTACTAAAAGGTATGTTGATGTACATAGCATGTCTGTGTCCCAATCTTGTCTCTGTTCATTTTTATGCAATTCCTATATTACACTACAATTTCTTATTTACTTGTATATAACCAGCACTGTACATACCGTAATGTTATACATGCTTCTAATTTTGCGTGGGCACTCTCCCACTCACCAACAATGTAGCATTCCACTAGTTATACTGCAACTGAGACAACCATGCAAGGGGTAAAGTAACCATAACATTTTTACCATGTATGTCCATAGGATAAATACTCATGTAGTCTTTAGAAGTGGTCAGTTACTAGAAACTGAGGGCAGCTATGTCGTTTATTTCGACTAAATGTACCTGGTTCTGTATTAGAGTGTTTCTTGTAGTGTTTGTGCACTCGAGCTCAGTATCAGCTAGTAATACCACTTGCCCCACGTGGTTCTACTACAACAATGAGACATGTGAATGTGGATGGCAGTTTGATGGGAAAGTCCACTGCAATCAGCAGGAAATGACAGCAGAGATTATAGATGGTTTTTGTGCTACTTCTACTGAACAAGAAGGCCTCTACTATGTTGGATATTGTCCACTGGGACACACAAATAACAACACAGACAGAATGCACTCTGAGCTGCCTAGTGATCCTGACTTACTAAATGACACAATGTGTGGTCCCTACAACAGAAAAGGTTTGCTGTGTGGAAGGTGTATTGATGGATATGGTCCTGCAGTATACTCCCTTGACATGAAATGTGCTGACTGTTCCAACATTTCCACAGGATCTGCTATTAGTCTGTACCTGTTTCTTGAGCTCATTCCTATCACACTGTTTTTCTTGTGTGTGGTGATTTTTCGTTTCAACATCACAGCAGGTCCCTTATTAGGGTATGTGTTATTCTGCCAAATATATTATACTGCTGTACAACATGAAATCTATATATATGATTACATTGTATCACATGTACCTACAGCTGTTTGGATATTGACATTATGTGGTATATGGGATCTTCAGTTTTTCAAGTTGGTAATTTCACCTTTTTGCATTAGCAGTAAACTAACAGGCATTGACATTCAAATGCTCAATTTAGTGACTGCCATTTATCCAGTTCTGCTTGTCATCATTACCTGGATCCTCATGGAACTACATGCAAGGAACTACAGAATTATTCACATCCTCTGGAAGCCTTTTAGCATCGTTGTCAACAAGCTCAAGATCACTGCAGTGACAAGTGATGCAGTTATACATGCTTTTGCAACTTTCATCTTGCTCTCAGCTACTACCCTCTCTTACACTGTGGCAACTATTTACAACCCTGCTCCTGTGTATAGAAGCACTGATGGTGGAACTTACAAACACGTTTTGTACTACGATCCGACCATCACAGTATTCAGCCACAAACATGTTATATACCTTGTATTATCAGTTATGCCTTTCATTCTTCTAGTACTCATCCCATCACTACTACTCTGTGTGTACCCTACAAGGATTTATGAGTGTCTATCCCCTCCCTACATTTTACTTTGTGGGGTTACGCATGTTGTTATTGTTGCATGCAATTATCCTTTGTCTGCATACACGAAATGTAATTCATCTTTGTGGTAGCGTGAACTCTAAACTCCGAACTATATGTTATGTTGTTAGTCTGCCATTGTCATACATGCATAATTTTCACACGGCATTTCCTGCATATATAAGTTGTGTATGGTCATATCATAATCAGTTGTTCACTGTGCACCACTTGTGTTATTACAATCTTGTTCCTTTATTTTTTGGCACTACCATCCCTACATCCTTCAACATTTTAATGAAATGTTTTTTACACTTTATACCTTGTATTATCAGTTATGCCTTTCATTCTTCTAGTACTCATCCCATCACTACTACTCTGTGTGTACCCTACAAGGATTTATGAGTGTCTATCACGAGTTGTCAGTGCCAGGAAGCGACTGGCCATCACAGCATTTGCAGAAGCTATCAACAACTGCTTTAAGGATGGTTTGAATGGTACTCGAGACCACAGGTCATTGGCTGGATTTATTACATGTGTGGCCATTGTAGGGGGAACAGTTACACTAATAATGACAGAAACTACGCACATTCAGAGATCTACTGCTTTTTTGCTGACATCAATATTTTTCACTCTCATCATCTTCTATGTGAGGCCCTGTAAGTTAACAATAGCAAATCTCTCACTCGGCTACCATTTCTTGGTGATAGGAGTACTCTGTTTTGCAGTTCAGTGGTGGAAATATTATCCATCCATTCAAACAGGAACACTTGAAAAGATTCTCCTCATCATCCCTGCCACCTCCCATATCCTGGTGTTTATGTGGGCTGGATATACAGTTACTCGACGGATAATGTCACACTTTGGATATCAATTGAACCCACATGATTGCAAAGTAGCACTGACTGACTTGGTAAATATTGTGAAGCAACAGTTTAACAGACGATATAGCTGCTACCAGATTTTACCTGACACTACATGATTGAAGTGACCTCCACCTTATGAACTAACACTGACTTAACACTGACTCTTTGTTTGTCAGACCTGCACTATGTACAAATACATAGCCAGCCACAATGCACTGTAATTATGTGTGTGTGTGTGTGTGTGTGTGTGTGTGTGTGTGTGTGTGTGTGTGTGTGTGTGTGTGTGTGTGTGTGTGTGTGTGTGTGTGTGTGTGTGTGTGTGTGTGTGTGTGTGTGTGTGTGTGTGTGTGTGTGTGTGTGTGTGTGTGCATTATATGTATATATAGCACTAACTAGAAATGTGCATGCGCATTAATGCCTCGCACCATGGTTGTCATACTTGTGGAAGTTACTGTGACAAATAATATTTCTAAATGTCACTCCAATGAAATTGAGCATGGCTAATGAAATTCCTGAAATGTGACACCACGTACGCATTGGCTGAGATATGGACCTGGATAAGTATTTATCTTATATATATGTAACAACACTGTACATACCGTAACGTTATACATGCTTCTAAGAACATCTACATTGTATGATAATAGAGGGGGGCCGGGGTGGATTTGAAAGTGTGAAAATTTCTTTATCTTTGTTTTCATGTAGCGTTACCAATGACAAAGTCAATGTTCTCCAATTAGAAACACGCCAGGTATGTACATGTATGTACTGTACATATATACACACAAAGAGACCTATATACGTAGGTTAGTAGAGCATATGCTGCAGAATGCAGAATGCTGTGGGTTTGAGTCCTGCCTGAGGCAGTTCAAATGACTGTCTTGGGTGAGTTGCATTGCTTTGAGAGTCTCGTGGTTCATATACTGCAAAGAAAAGCAAAATCCACTTATCCGTATTGCATGAAAAACCTTCATGACCATGAAGATAACAAGATGCAAATTTCACAACTAGCCAAAATCATGAAATTTGCAAGATGTGAAAATTCCCAGTATACACACTATAGTGGAATCCAATTGTACACAAACATAGCATTTAGGAGGCCATATGATAAATACTTTAGAAGAGGTCAGTTTACTAGAAACTGAGGGCAGCTATGTCATTTACTTCAACTACATACTTGCATGCATCTTTCAACAACCTAAGCTAAATGCTTCAAAACACAGCTGTGCATCTTTCAGTTTACATACCTCACAAACTAAAAGCCCTTGCATTGGTTTTCTTAGTTGTGTCTCAGTTGTATGTTTTGTCAGTCTTCAGACATACATGTAATACTTCGTAAAATGGCCAATAGTCAACTTCAAATGTAACAACAGCACATCTAATGTTATACGTGCTTCTAATATTGTGTGCACTCTCCCGCCCACCAACAATGCATAGCATTCCACTAGTTATACTGCAACTGAGACAACCATGCAAGGGGTAAAGTAACCATAACATTTTTACCATGTATGCCATAAGATAAATACTCATGTAGTCTTTAGAAGTGAAGAATGTGGATCACAGCTTGGTGGGAAAGTCCACTGCAATCAGCAGGAAATGACAGCAGAGATTATAGATGGTTTTTGTGCTACTTCTACTGAACAAGAAGGCCTCTACTATGCTGGCTTTTGTCCACTGAGACACATAGAAAACAACACAGACAGAATGTACTCTGAGCTGCCTAGTGATCCTAACTTACTAAATGACACAATGTGTGGTCCTTACAACAGAAAAGGTTTGCTGTGTGGAAGGTGTATTGATGGATATGGTCCTGCAGTATACTCCTTTAACAAGAAATGTGCTGACTGCTCACAGATTTCCACAGGATCTGCTATTAGTCTGTATCTGTTCTAATCATTCAACTGTAAATTGCCGTCACCATATTTACTGGCTGAGTGGTTATACATGAAAAGACCTCACATATTTTCCACAGACCCAAACATGAGATATTTCTGACATCCTTGAGTCATGATAGATTGAAACTACCATAAATTCCTCAGTCATATAATGAGATGAAATATGTAGCAACATTTTGTGTTAAAATAACAATCCAGTACACAATATGCCCATGGGATAAATACTCATGTAGTCTTTAGAAGTGGTCAGTTACTAGAAACTGAGGATAGCTATGTCGTTCACTTCAACTAAGTGTTCCTGGTTTTGTTTTCTTGCAGTGTTTGTGCACTCGAGCTCAGTATTAGCTAGTAATAATACCACTTGTCCCACGTGGTTCTACTACAACAATGAGACATGTGAATGTGGATCACAGCTTGGTTGGAAGGTCCACTGCAATCAGCAGGAAATGACAGCAGAGATTGCAGGTGGTTTTTGTGCTACTTCTACTGAACAAGAAGGCCTCTACTATGCTGGTGATTGTCCACTGAGACACACAAAAAACAATACAGACAGAATGTTCTCTGAGCTGCCTAGTGATCCTAACTTACTAAATGACACAATGTGTGGTCCTTACAATAGAAAAGGTTTGCTGTGTGGAAGGTGTATTGATGGATATGGTCCTGCAGTATACTCCCTTGACATGAAATGTGCTGACTGCTCAAAGATTTCCACAGGCTCTGCTACTAGTCTGTACCTGTTTCTTGAGCTCATTCCTATCACACTGTTTTTCATATGTGTGGTCCTTTTTCGTCTCAACATCACAGCAGGTCCCTTATTAGGGTATGTGTTATTCTGCCAAATATATTTTACTTCTGCTGTACGATATGACATTTTTATATATGATTACATTTATTTATCACATGTACCTACAGCTGTTTGGATATTGACATTTTGTGGTATATGGGATCTTCAGTTTTTCAAGTCGGTAATTCCACCATTTTGCATTAGCAGTAAACTAACAGGCATTGACATTCAAATGCTCAATTTAGTGACTGCCATTTATCCAGTTCTGCTTGTCATCATTACCTGGATCCTCATGGAACTACATGCAAGGAACTACAGAATTATCCAAATCCTCTGGAAACCTTTTAGCATTGTTGTCAACAAGCTCAAGATCACTGCTGTGACTAGTGATGCAGTTATACATGCTTTTGCAACTTTCATCTTGCTCTCAGCTACTACCCTCTCTTTTACTATGATAAATGTTTACAACCAAGCTCCCGTGTATAGAAATACTGATGGTACACTTTACAAAAAGGTTTTGTACTATGATCCAACCATCACGTTATTCAGCCACAAACATGTTATATACATTGTATTAGCAGTTGTGCCTTTCATTCTTCTAGTACTCATCCCATCACTACTACTCTGTGTGTACCCTACAAGGATTTATGGCTGTCTATCACGAGTTGTCAGTGCCAGGAAGCGACTGGCCATCATAGCATTTGCAGAAGCTATCAACAACTGCTTTAAGGATGGTTTGAATGGTACTCGAGACCACAGGTCATTGGCTGGATTTATTACAGGTGTGGCCATTGTAGGGGGAACAGTTACACTAATAATGACAGAAACTACGCACATTCAGAGATCTACTGCTTTTTTGCTGACATCAATATTTTTCTCTCTCATCTTCTTCTATGTGAGGCCCTGTAAGTTAACAATAGCAAACCTCTCACTTGGCTACCATTTCTTGGCAATAGGACTACTCTGTTTTGCAGTTCGGTGGTGGAAATATTATCCATCCATTCAAACAGGAACACTTGAAAAGATTCTCCTCATCATCCCTGCCACCTCCCATATCCTGGTGTTTATGTGGGCTGGATATACAGTTACTCGACAGATAATGTCACACTTTGGATATCAATTGAACCCACATGATTGCAAAGTAGCACTGACTGACTTGGTAAATGCTGTGAAACGACAGTTTAACAGACGACGTAACAGCTACCAGGTTTTACCTGACACTACAACATAATAACCTCATTTTTATTGGCGATTCAAGTGACCTCCACCTTACGAACTTAACACTTACTCTTTGTCAGACCTGCACGTAAACACTATATACAAATATATGGCCAGCACTGCATGTGTATGTGTATGTGCATTATTATATGTATAGCACCTTTATATTTTAATTAGAACATTCTTCATCCCTACATCCTTCAACATTTTAAGTGAAAAATGTTTTTACACTTGTATATTCCATCTTATATAGCAGGGGACTGATGAACTGTGGAGGATAAGGGATGATTTAACGATTGATGAAACAGGTCACATATCTTTGTACACATGAATACCCATACCTCAAAGACTACACCATACACACAACTCACCTGGGACAGTCTTTTTGAATGAAGACAATGAGATGAGCGTTGCCAAGGACAAAGCTCTCCAATTAGAAACACACCAGGTATGTACATGTATGTACTGTATATACAAGTGTAAAAAACATTTCATTAAAATGTTAAAGGATGTAGGGATGGTAGTGCCAAAAATTAAAGAAACAAGATTGTAATAACCCGAGTGGTGCACAGTGAATAATTGATTATGATACGTATATAGTTTGGAGTTCAGAGTTCACGCTACCACAAAGATGAATTACAATTCATGTATGCAGACAAGGGATAATTGCATGCAACAATAACAACATGCGTAACCCCCATGAAATAAAATGTAGGGAGGGGTTACGCATGTTGTTATTGTTGCATACAATTATCCCTTGTCTGCATACATGAATTGTAATTCATCTTTGTGGTAGCGTGAACTCTGAACTCCAAACTATATACGTATCATAATCAATTATTCACTGTGCACCACTCGGGTTATTACAATCTTGTTTCTTTAATTTTTGGCACTACCATCCCTACATCCTTTAACATTTTAATGAAATGTTTTTTACACTTGTTGCACTAATTTTTCTTGGGTACCTACAGTGTCCATTTCTGTACGTGGAGTGATCCCTACTTGCTTGTGTTCGCACGAGCCCCACCCGCTTCTACTCCCGCGGACCTGCGCGCGCGCTTGAGCCCCACCTTTCTATGAAACGTGTGCACGTGACCACAAAGAAAATGGCTTCCGACAAATAAGGAAAATTTGCGATTATACAGTTGTGAGTATATAAATTGGTCAAGGATCACGCACGCAAGGGGAAGGAGTCGTTTCATGTAAAAACCAAGGACAGTACTTGTGCCACTTTTGCGGTAGGCCAGTTCAACTGAATTAGAAGAAGATGATGAACAAAACTATCCAAAAAGGGGTGTGTGGCAAATTCCGTAAGTCATTGTAGCTGTGTATTTTACGTACTTTGAGGGTCTTAGCGGGTACAGAATCACTCGTAGAGTACGTGTATGTATCTAAAAGGGCTTGTAACTGCCGCGTTTGGGAGTTCTGAGCCATTCTATTTTGGAAAATGGGCGTGTCCTGTCGGCGCCATCCAGTCTACCGACTCCCTGATATACACACAAACAGATGTGTAGGTTGGTTTTGATAAATACTTTGGAAGAGGTCAGTTTACTAAAAACTGGGGAGGTATGTCCAAGGACTGCCATGGACTGTCCTAGGATTCAATATACCACATCCATATGTATCAATATATCATCTTCTGCGTAGTCTTCACCGCAAGCCCAGCCTCCCTGGTAGAGCTTCATCAGGCATTCAGCTCCACCCCCTTTACTGATGGGGAGGGGCTGCGGCTGCTCCTCAGACAGGGTTATCTAGTTGTCAGAAAGGGGATATAGGATAATATCCCAGCACAGTTCATGGCAATCCTAGACATAAAACTGATATGCTTGCATCCTTCAAAACACAGCTGTGCATATTTCAGATTATGTACCTCACACACTAGAAGTCCTTGCATGGTTGTCTCAGTTGTTTTGTCAGACTTGCTGTTGATATCACTTCTATATACCTAACAACCAGGAGCCCATTCACGTTATGACATTTTTATACTACATTTTTCGCATTATTATACATTACCGTATAAATATTTGAATATGACATCATATGGTCACACCGATTTACAGTTGAGTGATTAGATATGCTGTTATTACATTTCAAGTTGAATATGCTAGTTTACTAGAAACTGAGGGCAGCTACATGCATGTTGTTTACTTCAACTACATAATTGCATGCTTCAAAATTTCAACTGTGCATCTTTCAAACCTAAGCTTAATACTTCAAAACACAGCTGTGTATCTTTCAGTTTGCATACCTCACACACTAAAAGCCCTTGCATTGGTTGTCTCACTTGTATTTAAGTTGCATGTCGTCAGTCTTGTGTCTTCAGACAGAACACTTCATAAAATGGCCAATAGTTGACTTGAAATGTAACAACAGTACATCTAATCATTCAACAGCAAATTACCATCACCATATTTACTGGCTGAGTGATTATACATGAAAAGACCTCACGTATTTTCCACAGACCCAAACATGAGATATTTCTGACATCCTTGAGTCATGATAGATTGAAACTACCATAAATTCCTCAGTCATATAATGAGATAGTGAAATATGTAGCAACATTTTGTGTTAAAATAACAATCCAGTATGCGATATGCCCATAGGATAAATACTCATGTAGTCTTTAGAAGTGGTCAGTTACTAGAAACTGAGGGCAGCTATGTCGTTCACTTTAACTAAATGTACCTGGTTCTGTATTAGCATATTTCTTGTAGTGTGCATGCACTCGAGCTCAGTATCAGCTAGTAATAATACCACTTGTCCCACGTGGTTCTACTACAACAATGAGACATGTGAATGTGGATCACAGCTTGGTTGGAAGGTCCACTGCAATCAGCAGGAAATGACAGCAGAGATTGCAGGTGGTTTTTGTGCTACTTCTACTGAACAAGAAGGCCTCTACTATGCTGGTGATTGTCCACTGAGACACACAAAAAACAATACAGACAGAATGTTCTCTGAACTGCCTAGTGATCCTAACTTACTAAATGACACAATGTGTGGTCCTTACAACAGAAAAGGTTTGCTGTGTGGAAGGTGTATTGATGGATATGGTCCTGCAGTATACTCCCTTGACATGAAATGTGCTGACTGCTCAAAGATTTCCACAGGATCTGCTACTAGTCTGTACCTGTTTCTTGAGCTCATTTCTATCACATTGTTTTTCTTGTGTGTGGTCCTTTTTCGTCTCAACATCACAGCAGGTCCCTTATTAGGGTATGTGTTATTCTGCCAAATATATTTTACTTCTGCTGTACAATATGACATTTTTATATATGATTACATTTTATCACATGTACCTACAGCTGTTTGGATATTGACATTTTGTGGTATATGGGATCTTCAGTTTTTCAAGTCAGTAATTCCACCATTTTGCATTAGCAGTAAACTAACAGGCATTGACATTCAAATGCTCAATTTAGTGACTGCCATTTATCCAGTTCTGCTTGTCATCATTACCTGGATCCTCATGGAACTACATGCAAGGAACTACAGAATTATCCAAATCCTCTGGAAGCCTTTTAGCATCGTTGTCAACAAGCTCAAGATCACTGCTGTGACTAGTGATGCAGTTATACATGCTTTTGCAACTTTCATCTTGCTCTCAGCTACTACCCTCTCTTTTACTGTGATAACTGTTTACAACCAAACTTCCGTGTATAGAAATACTGATGGTACACTTTACAAAAAGGTTTTGTACTACGATCCAACCATCACGTTATTCAGCCACAAACATGTTATATACCTTGTATTAGCAGTTGTGGCTTTCATTCTTCTAGTACTGATCCCATCACTACTACTTTGTGTGTACCCTACAAGGATTTATGAGTGTCTATCACAAGTTGTCAGTGCCAGGAAGCGACTGGCCATCACAGCATTTGCAGAAGCTATCAACAACTGCTTTAAGGATGGTTTGAATGGTACTCGAGACCACAGGTCATTGGCTGGATTTATTACATGTGTGGCCATTGTAGGGGGAACAGTTACACTAATAATGACAGAAACTACGCACATTCAGAGATCTACTGCTTTGTTGCTGACATCAATATTTTTCACTCTCATCATCTTCTATGTGAGGCCCTGTAAGTTAACAATAGCAAACCTCTCACTCGGCTACCATTTCTTGGTGATAGGACTACTCTGTTTTGCAGTTCGGTGGTGGAAATATTATCCATCCATTCAAACAGGAACACTTGAAAAGATTCTCCTCATCATCCCTGCCACCTCCCATATCCTGGTGTTTATGTGGGCTGGATATACAGTTACTCGACGGATAATGTCACACTTTGGATATCAATTGAACCCACATGATTGGAAAGTAGCACTGACTGACTTGGTAAATGCTGTGAAACGACAGTTTAACAGACGATGTAGCAGCTACCAGGTTTTACCTGACACTACAACATAATAACTATTGGCGATTCAAGTGACCTCCACCTTACGAACTTAACACTTACTCTTTGTCAGACCTGCACATATACACTATACACAAATATATACACACTAAAAGTCCTTGCATGGTTGTCTCAGTTGTTTTGTCAGACTTGCTGTTGATATCACTTCTATATACCTAACAGCCAGGAACCCATTCACATTATGGCATTATTATACTACATTTTCGCATTATTATACATTACCATATAAATATTTGAATATGACATCATATGGTGACACCAATTTACAGTTGAGTGATTAGATGTGTTGTTATTACATTTCAGTTTAACAGACAACATAACAGCTACCAGGTTTTACCTGACACTATAACATAATAACCTCATTTTCATTAGGTGATTGAAGTGACCTCCACCTTACGAACTAACACTGACTTAACACTGACTCTTTGTTTGTCAGACCTGCACTATGTACAAATACATAGCCAGCCACAATGCATTGTAATTGTGTGTGTGTGTGTGTGTGTGTGTGTGTGTGTGTGTGTGTGTGTGTGTGTGCACATTATTATATGTATATATAGCACTAACTAGGAATGTACATGCGCATTAATGCCTCGCACCAGGTCCATGGTCGTCATACTTGTGGAAGTTACTGTGACAAACGATATTCATAAATGTCACTCCAGTGAAATTGAGCATGGCTAATGAAATCCCTGAAACATGACACCACGTACGTACACATTGGCTGATGGATTAGCTGCCTCGCACTAATGCACTCAGCAATTAGAACGTTCTTCCATCCCTGTACCTTTCAAAATTTAAATGAAAATGTTTTTTTTTACACTTGTATATTTCCATCCTACAGCAGGGGACTGATGAACTGTGGAGGATTAGGGATGATTTAACAATTGATGAAACAGGTCACATAGTTATATCTTTGTACACATGAATACCCATATCTCAAAGACTACACCATATACACAACTCACCTGGGACAATCTTTTTGAATGAAGACAATGAGATGTTTTTGGTGTGTTCTGGACAGATCCTCCACTGGCTGAGCTACCGAGGCAGCTTGGTTAGCTGAGCAAGATCAAACGTACAATGCAAGGCAGTGCAGATAATTTACAAGTTCTGTGTTAGGCCACAGAAAGGAAGTTAACCAAACTCTCTCCCTCATGAGAGTCTGGCCTGAAAGACTACTCTTGCGTATACAATGAATGTTGTATGGGATGGTTAGTTGGGTTTCTTTCTTGTGCTATATACACATATGCATGTTTATTGTACATGTACATTGTGTAGGTACTGCTGGTGATGACTTGCTGGAATTATTAGAGGCTTGATATCACTTCTAATAACCTTACAGCCAGCAACCCACTTCGGTTACGTTTCTGGAATTTTTACGCTATACATTTTCGCATTATTATACTTTACCGTATAAATTTTTGAATATGACATCATCATTTTTGAAAGGTGTGAGGGCGGTGCTAGGCCCACGCGTTTTCCGATCACCACATTTGATTGTGGCTGACGTTTATGCATCCATCTGAGTTGTCGAGCTACTGCTTGGCCTTGTGTATTCCGTGGAACTAGAGAGCAGCTGGGTGAAGACTAGTAGTGCCGGCCATATCATACCTTTGCGGAATGCCATAATCATATTTTTGTGGTTGAATACTTCACACAACCACACCCACATGCACGATCACACCAAATACAGGGAAGTAAGGGTGGGTGGGAAATTTAGTTCACTGCAGCCTTCTGCTTGGCACATGATTAGCTGCCTCAGGCTATTTATAGGCTATCTTGCGCATATGCTGTATCTACTAGTGTGCTCCCCTTTGACCTCGCCTTATGCTGCCATGGCCCAGGGCTCCCTCTCTTGATAGTTATTATTCAATGACCCTCATCATGTGCATATGGAGCTCTTGTTCAAGCAGTAACCGCTAATTAGGTGTCCCAATTACAGGGGTTGGGATATTTAGGGCAGCAAAGTGTCTTGGGCAGTTTATCTCATTAAAGAGCCCTGATTATAGGTGTAATAAGGTAAAGTGTGGACTATGTGTGTGTGGTCAGTGACTGGTGTGACATCATGTATACATGTTGTATGAACTGGAAGCTTATTGCAGGCTAAGGGATGGGTGTGGCTGGGTGAGACTTGGACAGTCAAGTTGCTAGACTATAACATCCAACAAAATAGGTACATGACCTTAATTGGGGTGCATTCGACCATGCATCTCATGCATTTCAATTAAGGTTATGTAACTACTATTTAACATTTGAGCTGTGGTTTGCTGATGATATGTCAGATGATATTTTGTGGAAAAAAATATGTACGTCTATACATGGCTCACATTGTTAGCTGTCCTACCTTTTCTACATTATGTTATCCCCTCCCCTCCACTCTCTGTATCCCTTTTTTCAGTCCTTTCCTACTAGAAACTCTTTCAAATTGGATCTGTTTCCAGAGCTTGAATTAGAAGATGAAGATGGTGATGATGGCAATCAAAAATAGTTTGTACTACATGTATATACTGATTTGGTCCCAATGGCCCTATGTTATGAATACTGCTTTTGAATTCACCTGTTGTTGAGATGTTTTGCTTGCTTTGCCTTGGCCCAGCCAGCCGAGCTGCCTCAGTAGCTTAGTTGGTAAGAGCATTACCTTAGTCCTAGAATGCAGGTGTTCAAATCTCTCCCAAGGCAACTAATTTTATTTTGAAGGCTACTTTGATTGAGTTGTGTTGCGGTGGTGTTAAAGCATCTCTGTGAGATATACATGTATATAGTTGTACAATATGGACATTCTTGGGATATATAAGAAATGGTATCAGTGAGCTGTTATGATTTTAGACGTTGAAAAGTACACAAATATGGCATTTGGGAATATAAAATTAATGTCCTCTTTATAGATATGTATGCTCAACTATGATGCATGTACATCTACATTGTATGATAATAGAGGGGGTGGATTTGAGAGTGTGAAAATTTGTTTTTCATGTAACATTACCAATGACAAAGACAATGTTCTCCAATTAGAAACACACCAGGTATGTACATATATATATACAATGTATATATATATATATATACACACACAAAGAATGTCTTGGGTTCGAGTCCCGCTTGAGGCAGCTCATTTTACTTTGAAAATGACTGTCTTGGGTGAGCTAATCGCATTGTGTTAGAATATTTCATATTAAAATTTAATTTAAAATTTAAATATTTTATATACTGTATACTGAGAAATATTTGAGATAGGAAATGTTAGAGAAATCCACTTATCAGTACTGAAAGAAAAATTTAGGATCACAGGGTCATGTGAATTTCATGACCAAAATCGTGAATTTAAAATGCGAAACCTCACTTCAAGAGGTATGTCCAGGACTGCCACGGACTGTGAGGTATGGTGGGAGCAGCTGTTATTAACTTCAACTACATACTTGCATCCTTCAAAACACAGCTGTGCATATTTCAGTGTATGTACCTCACACACTAAAAGCCCTTGCATGGTTGTCTCAGTTGTTTTGTCAGTCTTGTATCTTCAGACAGAATTCTTCGTAAAATGGTCAATAGTCGAATTGAACTGTAACAGCAGCACATCTAATCATTCAACAGCACATTGCCATCACCATATCTACTGGCCGAGTGATTATACATGAAAAGACCTCACATATTTTCCATAGACCCAAACATGAGATATTTCTGACATCCTTGAGTCATGATAGATTGAAACTACCATAAATTCCTCAGCCATTTATATATGAGATAGTGAAATACGTAACAGCATTTTGTGTTAAAATAACAATCCAGTATGCGATATGCCCATAGGATAAATACTCATGTAGTTTTTAGAAGTGGTTAGTTACTAGAAACTGAAGGCAGCTATGTTGTTCACTTCAACTAAATATACTTGGTTCTGTATTAGCACGTTTCTTGTAGTGTGTGTGCACTCGACCTTAGTATCAGCTAGTAATAATACCACTTGCCCCACGTGGTTCTACTACAACAATGACACATGTGAATGTGGATGGCAGTTTGAGAAGGTCCACTGCAATCAGCAGGAAATGACAGCAGAGATTGCAGGTGGTTTTTGTGCCACTTCTACTGAACAAGAAGGCCTCTACTATGTTGGCTTATGTCCACTGGGACACACAGAAAACAACACAGACAGAGTGTTCTCTGAGCTGCCTAGTGATCCTAACTTACTAAATGACACAATGTGTGGTCCTTACAACAGAAAAGGTTTGCTGTGTGGAAGGTGTATTGATGGATATGGTCCTGCAGTATACTCCCTTGACATGAAATGTGCTGACTGTTCCAAGATTTCCACAGGATCTGCTATTATTCTGTACCTGTTTCTTGAGCTCATTCCTATCACACTGTTTTTCATGTGTGTGGTGATTTTTCATCTCAACATCACAGCAGGTCCCTTGTTAGGGTATGTGTTATTCTGTCAAGTATGGTATTCTGTTTTTGTAGGATATGAAATCTTTATATTTGATTACATTTTATCACAAGTACCTACAGCTGTTTGGATATTGACATTATGTGGTATATGGGATCTTCAGTTTTTCAAGTCAGTAATTTCACCATTTTGCATTAGCAGTAAACTAACAGGCATTGACATTCAAATGCTCAATTTAGTGAATGCCATTTATCCAGTTCTGCTTGTCATCATTACCTGGATCCTCATGGAACTACATGCAAAAAACTACAGAATTATTCAAATCCTCTGGAAGCCTTTTAGCATCGTTGTCAACAAGCTCAAGATCACTGCCGTGACTAGTGATGCAGTTATACATGCTTTTGCAACTTTCATCTTGCTCTCAGCTACTACCCTCTCTTACACTGTGGTAACTATTTACAACCATGCTCCTGTGCATAGAAGCACTGATGGTACAATTTACAAAAATGTTTTGTACTACGATCCAACCATCACAGTATTCAGCCACAAACATGTTATATACATTGTATTAGCAGTTGTGCCTTTCATTCTTCTAGTACTGATCCCATCACTACTACTCTGTGTGTACCCTACAAGGATTTATGAGTGTCTATCACGAGTTGTCAGTGCCAGGAAGCGACTGGCCATCACAGCATTTGCAGAAGCTCTCAACAACTGCTTTAAGGATGGTTTGAATGGCACTCGAGACCACAGGTCATTGGCTGGATTTATTACGGGTGTGGCCATTGTAGGGGGAACAGTTACACTAATAATGACAGAAACTACACACATTCAGAGATCTACTGCTTTTTTGCTGACATCAATATTTTTCTCTCTCATCATCTTCTATGTGAGGCCCTGTAAGTTAACAATAGCAAACCTCTCACTTGGCTACCATTTCTTGGCAATAGGACTACTCTGTTTTGCAGTTCGGTGGTGGAAATATTATCCGTCCATTCAAACAGGAACACTTGAAAAGATTTTCATCATCATCCCTGCCACCTCCCATATCCTGGTGTTTATGTGGGCTGGATATACACTTACTCGACGGATAATGTCACACTTTGGATATCAATTGAATCCACATGATTGCAAAGTAGCACTGACTGACTTGGTAAATGCTGTGAAGCAACAGTTTAACAGACGACGTGGCAGCTACCAGGTTTTACCTGACACTACAACATAATATCATTTCCTGTACATCATGTGATTGAAGTGTCCCCCACATTATGAACTCAACACTGACTCTTTTGTTGTCAGACCTGCACTATACACAAATACATAGCCAGCCACAATGCACTGTAATTGTGTATGTGTGTGTGCATTATTATATGTATAGCACCTTTATATTTTAATTAGAACATTCTTCATCCCTACATCCTTCAATATTTTTGAAAAATGTTTTACACTTGTTAATAATATTATTTCCATCCTATAGCAGGGGACTGATGAACTATGGAAGATTAGGGATGATTTAACGATTGATGAAACAGGTCACTTATCTTTGTACACATGAATACCACATACCTCAAAGCCTCCACCATACAAATAACTCACCTGGGACAGTCTTTTTGATTTGAAGACAATGAAAATGTTTTTGGTGTGTTCTGGACAGATCCTCCACTGGCTGAGCTACCAAGGCAGCTCGGTTAGCTGGGCAGAATTAAACATACAATGCAAGGCAAGTGCATCTCAACCTGTATGTCTAGTTGATGTTGCACAATCACATCAAGGTGGCTGTTACCATTAATCGTGATAATTTGCAAGTGAACACGCCAAGAAATTCTGTGTTAGGCCACAAAAAAACTGTATGTTGTATGGGTTGGCGAGGTGGGTTTCCTTCTAGTGTGCTATATACACATATGCATGTTTATTGTCATGTACATTGTGTAGGTACTGCTGGTGATGACTTGCTGGAATTACTAGACCAAGCTGTGGCTTGATATCACTTTTATAACCTACAACCAAGCAACCCATTCACTTACGTTTACAGAACTGTACATTTTCGCATTATTATATGTTACTGTGTAAATTTTTGAATATGACGTTATAGTTTTTGAAAGCTGTGAGGACGGTGCTAGGCACACGCATTTTCCGATCACCACATTCAATTGTGGCTAACATTTATGCATCCATCTGAGTTTTCAACCTACTGCTTGGCCTTGTGTATTCCATGGAACTAGAGAGCAGCTGGGTGAAGACTAGTAGTGCCGGCCATATCATACCTTTGTGGAATGCCATAATTATATTTTTGTGGTTGGATACTTCACACAACCACACCCACATGCACGATCACACCAAATACAGGGAAGCAAGGTGGGTGGGAAATTTAGCTCACTGCAGCCTTCTGCTTGGCACAATGATTAGCTGCCTTGGGCTAATTATAGGAGCCTACCTTGTACATGTGCTGTAGCTACTACCACGCCCCCTTTTGACCTCGCCTTATGCTGCCATGGTCCGGGGTCCCTCTCTATTAACCTTGTTTAACTGTAGTTAAACTACATTTATTCAATGACCCTCCACACTCCCTCATCATGTGCATGTGGAGCTCTTGTTCAAGTTACAAGGGTTGGGATATTTAGGGCAGCAAAGTGTCTTGGCCAGTTTATTAAAGAGCCCTGATTATAGGTGTAATAAGGTAAAGTGTGGACTATGTGTGTGTGTCAGTGACTGGTGTGACATCATGTATACATGTTGTATGAAACCTGTAATAGTATGTAACACTCGAGCTGTAGTTTGCTGATGAAATGTCACATGATATTTTGTGGAAAATTGTCTTTCAAAATATGTGTGTCTATACATGGCTCACATTCTTAGCTGTCCTTCCTTTTCTACATGTATGTCCCCTCATCCCCTCCCTCCACTCTCTGTATCCGTCCTTTCCTCACTAGAAACTACTTTCAAATTGGATCTGTTTCCAGAGCTTGAATTAGAAGATAAAGATGGTGATGATGGCAATCAAAAAAAGTTTGCATATACTGTCTTTGGTCCCAATGGCCCTATGTTATGAATACTGCTTTTGAATTCACCTGTTGTTGAGATGTTGTGCTTGCTTTGCCTTGGCCCAGCCAGCCAAGCTGCTTAGTTGGTTGGTAAGAGCATTACCAAAAATGCAAGTGTTCAAATCTCTCCCAAGGCAGTTAATTTTTTTTGAAGGTTACAGTTGTGTTGCTGTGTTGTTAAAGCATCTCTTTGAGATATACATGTATATGTCAGCATCAAACTTAATTACCAGATCAACTAATAAGAAACCATCTGTCATAAATCCACCCACCATGGCTCTTACTCTAATGAGGTGTTACCAGTGGATTCCTAATGGGATTCTGATGGCACATGATTTGGGTGGTCTGCAGTGTGAGGTTGCCAGTTAGGCAATGACCACAGCAGTTATAAGAGAGAATGAGTTTTGTCTGGTGATCATAGCTCAGTGTCTGGTGTGCTGGTTGCTGGTCATTAGACTTGGGTTCGACTCTTGGACAGAAGTTTGTCTTTCTCTTTCCCTCTTGATCACATGCATTAAGTTTGACATCAACTTAATACATGTATATATGTAGTTGCAATATATAGTTGTATATACAATATGGACATTCTTGGGATATATAAGAAACGGTATCAGTGAGCTGTTATGATTTTAGATGTTGAAAAGTACACAAATATGGCATTTGGGAATTTAATATTCATGTCCTCTTTACAGATATACATCCTCTATGCATGTACATCTACATTATATGATAATAGAGAGGGGGTGGTTTTGAAAGTGTGAAAATTTCTTTATCTTTGTTTTCATGTAGCGTTACCAAGGACAAAGACAATGTTCTCCAATTAGAAACATGCCAGGTATGTACATGTATGTACTGTAAGAGAAATGGATAGGTTGGTATGGATAAATACTTTGGAAGAGGTCTGCCATAGACTGTCCTAGGATTCAATATACCACATCCATATGTATCTATATATATATCATCTTCCACATGGTCTTCATTGCAAGCCCAGCCTCCTCCCCATCAAAAGTGGGTGGAGCTTCATCAGGCATTCAGCTCTACCACCTTTACTGATAGGGAGGGACTGCGGCTGCTCCTCAGACAAGGTTAACTAGTTGTCAAATAGGGGACATAGGATAATCCCAAGACAGTTCATGGCAATTCTTGAAATAAAACTGGGAGCAGCTATGTTTGCATCCTTCAAAACAGAGCTGTGCATATTTCAGATTATGTACCTCACACACTAAAAGCCCTTACATGGTTGTCTCAGTTGTTTTGTCAGTCTTGTATCTTCAGACAGAATACTTAGCAGGGAACTGATGAACTTTGGAAGATTATTTTAACGATTGATGAAACAGGTAGCACATATGAACAGAATGCTTCGTAAAATGGCCAATAGTTGACTTGAAATGTAACAACAGTACATCTAATCATTCAACTGTAAATTACCATCACCATATTTACTGGCTGAGTGATTATACATGAAAAGACCTCACATATTTTCCATAGACCCAAACATGAGATCTTTCTGAGTCTTTGATAGATTGAAACTACCATAAATTCCTCAGTCATTTATATGAGATAGTGAAATACGTAACAATATTTTGTGTTAAAATAACAATCCAGTACACGATGTGCCCATAGGATAAATACTCATGTAGTCTTTAGAAGTGGTCAGTTACTAGAAACTGAGGGCAGCTATGTCATTCACTTCAACTAAATGTTCCTGGTTCTGTATTAGCATATTTCATGTTGTGTTTGTGCACTCGAGCTCAGTATCAGCTAGTAATAATACCACTTGCCCCACGTGGTTCTACTACAACAATGAGACATGTGAATGTGGATCACAGCTTGGTTGGAAGGTCCACTGCAATCAGCAGGAAATGACAGCAGAGATTGCAGATGGTGTTTGTGCTACTTCTACTGAACAAGAAGGCCTCTACTATGTTGGCTTTTGTCCACTGAGACACACAAAAAACAACACAGACAGACTGTACTCTGAGTTGCCTAGTGATCCTGACTTACTAAATGACACAATGTGTGGTCCTTACAACAGAAAAGGTTTGCTGTGTGGAAGGTGTATTGATGGATATGGTCCTGCAGTATACTCTTTTGACATGAAATGTGCTAACTGTTCCAAGATTTCCACAGGATCTGCTATTAGTCTGTACCTGTTTCTTGAGCTCATTCCTATCACACTGTTTTTCATATGTGTGGTGCTGTTTCGTCTCAACATCACAGCAGGTCCCTTGTTAGGGTATGTGTTATTCTGTCAAATATATTATACTTTTGCTGTTGGACAAAAAATCTTTATATATGATTACATTTTATCACATGTACCAACAGCTGTTTGGATATTGACATTATGTGGTATATGGGATCTTCAGTTTTTCAGGTCGGTAATTTCACCATTTTGCATTAGCAGTAAACTAACAGGCATTGACATTCAAATGCTCAATTTAGTGACTGCCATTTATCCAGTTCTGCTTGTCATCATTACCTGGATCCTCATGGAACTACATGCAAGGAACTACAGAATTATCCAAATCCTCTGGAAGCCTTTTAGCATCGTTGTCAACAAGCTCAAGATCACTGCCGTGACTAGTGATGCAGTTATACATGCTTATGCAACTTTCATCTTGCTCTCAGCTACTACCCTCTCTTACACTGTGATAAATGTTTACAACCATGCTCCTGTGTATAGAAGCACTGATGGTGCACTTTACAAACAGGTTTTGTACTACGATCCAACCATCAGTGCATTCAGCCACAAACATGTTATATACATTGTATTAGCAGTTGTGCCATTCATTCTTCTAGTACTGATCCCATCACTACTACTCTGTGTGTACCCTACAAGGATTTATGGCTGTCTATCACGAGTTGTCAGTGCCAGAAAGCGACTGGCCATCACAGCATTTGCCGAAGCTCTCAACAACTGCTTTAAGGATGGTTTGAATGGTACTCGAGACCACAGGACATTAGCTGGATGTATTACAGGTGTGGCCATTGTAGGGGGAACAGTTACAATATTTATGACAAAAACTACACCTATTCAGCCATCTACTGCTTCTTTGCTTACATCAATATTTTTCTCTCTCATCATCTTCTATGTGAGGCCCTGTAAGTTAACAATAGCAAACCTCTCACTCGGTTACCATTTCTTGGTGATAGGAATACTCCGTTTTGCAGTTCGATGGTGGAAATATTATCCATCCATTCAAACAGGAACACTTGAAAAGATTATCATCATCATCCCTGCCACCTCCCATATCCTGGTGTTTATGTGGGCTGGATATACAGTTACTCGACGGATAATGTCACACTTTGGATATCAATTGAACCCACATGATTGCAAAGTAGCACTGACTGACTTGGCAAATGCTGTGAAGCTACAGTTTAACAGACGACGTAGCAGCTACCAAGTTTTACCTGACACTATAACATAATTTTTATTGGGTGATTGAAGTGACCTTCACCTTATGAACTAACACTAACACACTGACTCTTTGTCACACCTGCACTATGTACAAATACATAGCCAGCCACAATGCACTGTAATTGTGTGTGTGCGCATTATTATGTGCCTTTCAATGAAAAATGTTCTTTTTTACACTTGTATATTTCCATCCTACAGCAGGGGACTGATGAACTATGGAGGATTAGGAATGATTTAACAATTGATGAAACAGGTCACTTATCTTTGTACACATGAATATCCATACCTCTAAGACTACACCATCAGTGGCGGATCTAGGATTTTGCAAAGAAGGGTAGCATGCCGCGCGAGTTTTGAGGCCACACCCAGTTAATTGGGGCGAGCGTGAGCGAGCCCCTACCTTGATGATGTCAGTGGCAGTGGTGTCCGTCCGACCACGTACGTCCTCATGTTTGCGCATGCGCGAATTCATGTGACTAAGCAAGATCACGTGACATCTATTTTAAAAATCTGTCTCATGAGTCATGATGGAGCAAGTTGAACGTCAGCAGAGGCTGGAACGAAGAAGACAACGGGAACGGGAGAGACGTGCCAGAGAAACACCTGAAGAGAGAGACAGAAGACGGAACCTACGAAATCAGAGAGACCGGGAAAGAAGACAGCAAAATACGCATGTGCAGAATTCGCGTGACATCGCGTATGCGCAGCGTATAAGCGCTCTGTATTGCACGCAACCGTTTTGTATATAATAACACTTAAAAGACACTCACGCTCGCCCCACAATGACTTACATTTCACTAGTTATATGCATGCGTGCGGAGTTACGTCTGCGTGCGTACACGTAAGCTTATATAACCATTTGAGGCCACACCCAGTTAATTATATGCATGCTTTCGGAGTTACGTCTGCGCGCGTACAGCGGTTTTCATGGATCTTGCAATCTCAAACGCGTGAAGCGACATACGCATGCGCGCAATCCCTTTGAAGATTTAACTCAGAATCGTAGTAATGAATATGTTCTACTTTCCGTGCCTGCATCATAACACTACGACCTAAGGGTGGAGGCATGTCGAACCCAAATTGTTGCGAAAGCACACCCCGGGGGAAGCCTTCCGGGAGTTCGCTTCTACATAGGTGTAAAACTGACAATCGGCAATGCCTGCTCTCCTCGCCCGTGACCTTTCGACCCCAGCACTACGGCAGGCTTTGCCTACTAGCAAAGCTAATAATATTTCATGACGCCTGCCAGTTCTTTGGGGGGAAGGGAGGAGTGAGCCAACTCCGAAAGAGGTCATACATGGACCTGGCACGGTCATCATACAGGAGATGGCCGCTCAGCACCTAGGGATAGATAGAAAGCGGGCTGAAAGTCATGCGTGGGTCCGACAAGGTCATACTGATCGCAATTAGATCAGTAGACAATGTGGAGACATGTGAAGTGGGAGTGGAGGGTGGGGCGAACTTTTCGCAGGTCATCACGCGAGACGATGATGCTGCAGTGTTGCTAATGCTGATCCGCGTTTACGCCGTCGCTAGGCTGGGTGCAATTTGATTGGTCAGCGGCGAAGTCCTTGCGCATGCGCGTGGAGAGTGGTGTGCGTTATAAAGGAGGGGCAATCACTCCTTCGTTAACTACGTTTAGACAGGTCTAAACTTCATTTGAATTCTGCACATGCGCACTTCGAAAGATCAAAGCTCATCCGTATGTCGGTTTACGCACGAGACTGCAAGATCTGTGAAAAACGCTGTACACGTATAACCAGTTTAACCTTGTTGTCACCCCTGCCCACTTTCAGTTATAGAGTAAAGAGTACTAAAGTTTGACATGTAAGGGAAGAGTTGAGAGATGGAAATCCCTTGAACATCGACAATCGCTGCGTATATAGGCGCTAGGCGTCAGTAAAAATATTTATAGCGTGCTTGCGCTAACGCACGCTCGCGCGCGACAAACGCATGAAATCTACAGTAAGTCAGCTACGCGCGTGTTCGTGAGATGTGAGCTATTATACAGTCGCAGCAAAAGGGGGTTTCAGTGGAAACCTCTGAAACCCCCCTAGATCCGCTACTGACCATACACACAACTCACCTGGGACATTCTCTTTGAATGAAGACAATGAAATGCTTTTGGTGCATTCTGGACAGATCTTCCACTGGCTGAGCTATCGAGGCAGCTTGGTTAGCTGGGCAAGATCGAACGTACAAAGCAAGGCAGTGCATATCAACCTGTATGTGTGGTATCTTACTCTTGTGTTAGTCTCAAAGGCCAGATTCTCACGCTGGGAAGAGAACATCTGCCATCAGGATTGGTGTTATGCAATTTGGCTGTTAACATCAATTATAATAATTTGCAAGTTGTGCTGAAGTGTGTACCAATTAACACACCAAGAAATGCTCAGCATGTTAGGCCATAGATGATATAGTAACTATTATCTATGGTTAGGCCAGGGAAACGCATTAAAGCAAACTCTCCCCTGCATGAGAGTCTGACCTGAAAAACTACTTTTACGTTTGTTGTTTGGTGGGTTTCTTTCTTTTTAGCTAGTGTGCAATATAAACTCGTGTGCATAAATAAAAAATAAATAATACTCATGAAGCTACCATAGCATTACTGCCATTGACCACGCACTCACAATCATGGGCGGAGCCACACACACATGCACATACAGACAAATCCTTACCATCTGTTCCTCCCTCACCTGAGGAACATAACTTACCATTCATTTGCCCCTCAACTCCAGCCAGCTGCAGATCCTCAGCCAAGGACTGAAGTTGACTAGGGCATGAGTCATCACCGTACAGTTTTTGTTTACGCACATCCCAGACACCTACAACATATTCCTTCACTAAGCTGAGTAAATCGTCAAAGTTGTATTCCCAAAGCTCACTTCCTAATACATATGCAGTTTTCTCTATACTATTAAGCTTGTCAAACTCAGCATATCTGTTCCCTAAAAGCTCCCAAAGCCTCTCCACAAAGGTGTCTCTAATATTACTATAGGCTGAACACTCCCACAACACATGAACTACACTCTCACACTCAGCACCACACAATGTGCATTCCGATTTACCTTCTCTACCTCTATGCCTGCCTAGCTCTTCATTCAAGCCATGTGTTCCTGACCTAAACTTAAACAAGAGTATCACCAACCCCATGCAAATACCTCCTTCCTTCCAAAACCTTTTGTACATATCTAATTTTACTTTACTATTCAATCCTTCCTCAAACTGCTTGCCCTCCCTTTCACTAATATTTTCCTCTATACAAGCCAAAAATGAAGCTCTCCCCTCTTAATATCCTCCACCCATTCATGCTTATCCAAACCTAAGGACACAATGAGTTCATCAACCACTCTACCCCATGCTTTCTTTTGTCTACCTTTACGAGGCTTAGTTTCCCATTCCCAACTGAATAATTGCTTTGGGTATCTATCCTCAGACATTGATACTAGTTTATACCACCACTTTAATTTACCCCTATCTTTTCTACCCCTCGATGATTCTAAACCCATATCACCTCTAACTGCTTCATTACAAGTTTTAGACAAACAACCCAGAATCCTTTTAGCTCCCCCCAGAATAATGGACTCTAATCCAGCTACTTGACCCTTATTTCCCTCCCAAATCTCCCCTCCATACTCTATACTAGGTCTAATCACAGAAAGAAGCAACAGCCTACGTGCAGTTAGGTTAATATCTCGATTACTAATAACACTATGCAACTGATTTACCTTTTTCCTGCCATTATTAATCACCTTTTTAATATGCACATCCCATGCTCCATTACTTGCAAAATCTATGCCTAAATAACAATAACTTGAAACCTTAGAAAGCTCACGTTCTCCCCACTTCCACCTACCCTCTACTCTATCCTTAGAAAACACCATCACTGCACTCTTACTCACATTAGCCTTTAGTCTCCACCTGTTACAGTACCTATATACAACATCAATAAGCTTCTGTAGGCTTTCGCTCGACTCACTAACACTATGCCACCTTGCGCATGCACTATATCTAGCTACTACCACGCCCCCCTTTGACCTTGCCTTATGCTGCCATGGCCCAGGTCCCCTCTCTATTAACCTTGTTTAACTATAGTTAAACTACATTTATTCAATGACCCTCCACACTCCCTCATCATGTGCATATGGAGCTCTTTGTTCAAGCAATAACTGCTAATTAGGTGTCCCAATTACAGGGGTTGGGATATTTAGGGCAGCAAAGTGTCTTGGCCAGTTTATCTCATTAAAGAGCCCTGATTATGTAATAAGGTAAAGTGTGGACTATGTGTGTGTGGTCAGTGACTGGTGTGACATCATGTATACATGTTATATGAAACCTGTAATGAATGTAACACTCGAGCTGTGGTTTGCTGATGAAATGTCAGATGATATTTTGTGAAAATTGTCTTTCAAAATATGTACATCTATACATGGTTAACTGTCCTTCCTTTTCTACATGTATGTCCCCTCATCCCCTCCCCTCCGCTCTCTGTATCCGTCCTTTCCTCACTAGAAACTACTTTCAAATTGGATCTGTTTCCAGAGCTTGAATTAGAAGATAAAGATGGTGATGATGGCAATCAAAAACGGTTTGTACTACATGTATATACTGTTTTGGTCCCAATGGCCCTATGTTATGAATACTGCTTTTGAATTCACCTGTTGTTGAGATGTTTTGCTTGCTTTACCTTGCATGGTTGTCTCAGTTGTTTTGTCAGTCTTGTATCTTCAGACAGAATGCTTTGTAAAATGGCCAATAGTTGACTTGAAATGTAATAACAGTACATCTAATCACTCAACTGTAAATTGCCGTCACCATATTTACTGGCTGAGTGATTATACATGAAAAGACCTCACGTAACGGTATTTTCCATAGACCCAAACACGAGATATTTCTGAGTCTTTGATAGATTGAAACTACCAAATTCCTCAGCCATTTGTGTATGAGATAGTGAAATACGTAACAGCATTTTGTGTTAAAATAACAATCCAGTATGTGATATGCCCATAGGATAAATACTCATGTAGTCTTTAGAAGTGGTCAGTTACTAGAAACTGAGGGCAGCTATGTCGTTCACTTCAACTAAATGTACCTGGTTCCGTATTAGTGTGTTTCTTGTAGTGTTTGTGCACTCGAGCTCAGTATCAGTTAGTAATAATACCACTTGCCCCACGTGGTTCTACTACAACAATGAGACATGTGAATGTGGATGGCAGCTTGGTTGGAAGGTCCACTGCAATCAGCAGGAAATGACAGCAGAGATTGCAGATGGTTTTTGTGCAACATCCACTGAACAAGAAGGTCTTTACTATGCTGGTGATTGTCCATTTAGACACACAAAAAACAACACAGACAGAATGTACTCTGAGCTGCCTAGTGATCCTAACTTACTAAATGACACAATGTGTGGTCCTCACAACAGAACAGGTTTGCTGTGTGGAAGGTGTATTGATGGATATGGTCCTGCAGTATACTCCTTTGACATGAAATGTTCTGACTGTTCCAAGATTTCCACAGGATCTGCTATTAGTTTGTACCTGTTTCTTGAACTCATTCCTATCACACTTTTTTTCATATGTGTGGTACTGTTTCGTATCAACATCACAGCAGGTCCCTTGTTAGGGTATGTGATATTCTGCCAAATATATTATTTTGCTTTTGTAGGATATGACATCTTTATATATGATTATATTTTATCACATGTACCTACAGCTGTTTGGATATTGACATTTTGTGGTATATGGGATCTACAGTTTTTCAAGTCATTAATTTCACCATTTTGTATTAGCAGTAAACTAACAGGCATTGACATTCAAATGCTCAATTTAGTGCCTGCCATTTATCCAGTTCTGCTTGTCATTATTACCTGGATCCTCATGGAACTACATGCAAGGAACTACAGAATTATTCAAATCCTCTGGAAGCCTTTTACCATCTTTGTCAACAAGCTCAAGATCACCGCAGTGACTAGTGATGCAGTTATACATGCTTTTGCAACTTTCATCTTGCTCTCAGCTACTACCCTCTTTTACACTGTGATAACTATTTATGAGTCTATTGACGTGTATAGAAGCACTGATTGTACAATTTACAAGCATGTTTTGTATTACGATCCAACCATCACTGAACTCAGCCACAAACATGTTATATACTCTGTATTAACAGTTGTGCCTTTCATTCTTCTAGTACTGATCCCATCACTACTACTCTGTGTGTACCCTACAAGGATTTATGAGTGTCTATCACGAGTTGTCAGTGCCAGAAAGCGACTGGCCATCACAGCATTTGCAGAAGCTATCAACAACTGCTTTAAGGATGGTTTGAATGGTACTCGAGACCACAGGTCATTGGCTGGATTTATTACGAGTTTGGCTATTGTAGTGATAGCAGTTACAAAAATTATAGTAGAAACTACACACATTCGGTCAAGTACTGCTTATTTGCTGACATCAATGTTTTTCTCTCTCATTGTCTTCTATGTGAGGCCCTGTAAGTTAACAATAGCAAACCTCTCACTTGGCTACCATTTCTTGGCAATAGGACTACTCTGTTTTGCAGTTCGGTGGTGGAAATATTATCCGTCCATTCAAACTGGAACACTTGAAAAGATTTTCGTCATCATCCCTGCCACCTCCCATATCCTGGTGTTTATGTGGGCTGGATATACAGTTACTCGACGGATAATGTCACACTTTGGATATCAATTGAACCCACATGATTGCAAAGCAGCACTGACTGACTTGGTAAATGCTGTGAAGCAACAGTTTAACAGACGACGTGGCAGCTACCAGGTTTTACCTGACACTACAACATAATATCATTTCCTGTACATCATGTGATTGAAGTGTCCCCTGCATTATGAACTCAACACTGACTCTTTTGTTGTCAGACCTGCACTATACACAAATATATAGCCAGCCACAATGCACTGTAATTGTGTATGTGTGTGTGCATTATTATATGTATAGCACCTTTATATTTTAATTAGAACATTCTTCATCCCTACATCCTTCAATATTTTTGAAAAATGTTTTACACTTGTATATTTCCATCCTACAGCAGGGGACTGATGAACTGTGGAGGATAAGGGATGATTTAACGATTGATGAAACAGGTCACTTATCTTTGTACACATGAATACCACATACCTCAAAGCCTCCACCATACAAATAACTCACCTGGGACAGTCTTTTTGATTTGAAGACAATGAAAATGTTTTTGGTGTGTTCTGGACAGATCCTCCACTGGCTGAGCTACCAAGGCAGCTCGGTTAGCTGGGCAGGATTAAACATATAATGCAAGGCAAGTGCATCTCAACCTGTATGTCTAGTTGATGTTGCACAATCACATCAAGGTGGCTGTTACCATTAATCGTAATAATTTGCAAGTGAACACACCAAGATATTCTGTGTTAGGCCACAAAAAAACTCTCTCCCTCATGAGAGTCTGGCCTGAAAGACTACTCTTGTGTATGTTGTATGGGTTGGTGAGGTGGGTTTCCTTCTAGTGTGCTATATACACATGCATGTTTATTGTCATGTACATTGTGTAGGTACTGCTGGTAATGACTTGCTGGAATTACTAGACCAAGCCGTGGCTTGATATCACTTCTAATAACCTATAACCAGCAACCCATTCACTTACGTTTACAGAACTGTACATTTTCGCATTATTATATGTTACTGTGTAAATTTTTGAATATGACGTTATAGTTTTTGAAAGCTGTGAGGACGGTGCTAGGCACACGCATTTTCCGATCACCACATTCAATTGTGGCTAACATTTATGCATCCATCTGAGTTTTCAACCTACTGCTTGGCCTTGTGTATTCCGTGGAACTAGAGAGCAGCTGGGTGAAGACTAGTAGTGCCGGCCATATCATACCTTTGTGGAATGCCATAATTATATTTTTGTGGTTGGATACTTCACACAACCACACCCACATGCACGATCACACCAAATACAGGGAAGCAAGGGTGGGTGGGAAATTTAGCTCACTGCAGCCTTCTGCTTGGCACAATAATTAGCTGCATTGGGCTAATTATAGGAGCCTACCTTGTACATGTGCCGTGTCTACTAGCGCGCCCCCTTTTGACCTCGCCTTATGCTGCCATGGCCCGGGGCCCCTCTCTATTAACCTTGTTTAACTATAGTTAAACTACATTTATTCAATGACCCTCCACACTCCCTCATCATGTGCATGTGGAGCTCTTGTTCAAGTTACAAGGGTTGGGATATTTAGGACAGCAAAGTGTCTTGGCCAGTTTATCTCATTAAAGAGCCCTGATTACAGGGTAAAGTGTGGACTATGTGTGTGTGGTCAGTGACTGGTGTGACATCATGTATACATGTTATATGAAACCTGTAATAGTATGTAACACTCGAGCGGTGGTTTGCTGATGAAATGTCAGATGATGTTTTGTGAAAATTGTCTTTCAAAATATGTACATCTATACATGGCTCACATTCTTAGCTGTCCTTATATGTCCCCTCCCCTCCGCTCTCTGTATCCATCCTTTCCCCTCACTAGAAACTACTTTCAAATTGGATCTCTTCCCAGAGCATGAATTAGAAGATAAAGATGGTGATGATGGCAATCAAAAAAGGTTTGTACTACATGTATATACTGTTTTGGTCCCAATGGCCCTATGTTATGAATACTGCTTTTGAATTCACCTGTTGTTGAGATGTTTTGCTTGTTTTGCCTTGGCCCAGCCAGCCAAGCTGCTTAGTTGGTTGGTAAGAGCATTACCAAGAATGCAAGTGTTCAAATCCCTCCCAAGGCAGTTAATTTTTTTTGAAGGCTACTTTGATTGAGTTGTGTTGTAGAATATGGACATTCTTGGGATATATATATAAGAAATGGTATCTGAAAGTACACAAATATGGCATTTGGGAATATAAAATTAATGTCCTCTTTTCAGATATGTATGCTCTACATTGTATGATAGTAGAGGGGGATGGATTTGAAAGTGTGAAAATTTCTTTATCTTTGTTTTCATGTAGCATTACCAAGGACAAAGACAATGTTCTACATTTAGAAACACGCCAGGTATGTACATGTATGTACTGTACGTATATACACACAAAGAGAACTACATGGGTAGGTCTGGTTTAGATAAATACTTTGGAAGCCTCAAGGTATGTTCAGGACTGCCATGGACTGTCCTGGGATGTCCGAGGATTCTCATGTATCTATATACCACATCCATATGTATCTATATATCATCTTTGTTGTGAGCCTAGCCTCCTCCCCATCAAAAGGGGGTGGAGCTTCATCAGGCATTCAGCTCCACCCCCTTACTGATGGGGAGGGGCTGTGGCTGCTCCCCAGACAGGGTTAACTAGTTCTCAGATAGGAGACATAGAATATCTCAGGACAGTCCATGGCAATCCTAGACCATGCATAAAACTGGGAGCAGCTGTTGTTTACTTCAACTACATACTTGCATCCTTCAAAACACAGCTGTGCATATTTCAGTTTATGTACCTCACACACTAAAAGTCCTTACATGGTTGTCTCAGTTGTTTTGTCAATCTTGTGTCTTCAGACAGAATGCTTCCTAAAATGGCCAATAGTCGAATTGAAATGTAACAACAGTATATCTAATCATTCAACTGTAAATTGCTGTCACCATATTTACTGGCTGAGTGATTATACATGAAAAGACCTCACGTATTTTTATAGACCCAAACATGAGATATTTCTGAGTCTCTGATAGATTGAAACTACCATATTCCTCAGCCATAAATTGTTATTTATATGAGATAGTGAAATAGCAACATATTGTGTTAAAATAACAATCCAGTACGCAATGTGCCGTAGTCTTTAGAAGTGGTCAGTTACTAGAAACTGAGGGCAGATATGTCGTTCACTTTAACTAAATGTACCTGGTTCTGTATTAGCATGTTTCTTGTAGTGTGTTTGCACTCGAGCTCAGTATCAGCTAGTAATACAACTTGCCCCACGTGGTTCTACTACAACAATGAGACATGTGAATGTGGATTGCAGTTTGGTGGGATAGTCCACTGCAATAAGCAGGAAATGACAGCAGAGATTGCAGATGGTTTTTGTGCAACTTCTACTGAACAAGAAGGCCTCTACTATGCTGGTGATTGTCCATTCAGACACACAAAAAACAACACAGACAGAATGTACTCTGAGCTGCCTAGTGATTCTAACCTACTAAATGACACAATGTGTGGTCCTTACAACAGAAAAGGTTTACTGTGTGGAAGGTGTATTGATGGATATGGTCCTGCAGTATACTCCCTTGATATGAAATGTGCTGACTGTTCCAAGATTTCCACAGGATCTGCTATTAGTCTGTACCTGTTTCTTGAGCTCATTCCTATCACACTGTTTTTCTTGTGTGTGGTGATTTTTCGTCTCAACATCACAGCAGGTCCCTTGTTAGGGTATGTGTTATTCTGTCAACTATATTATATTTCTGCTTTACGACATGAAATCTTTATATATGATTACATTTTATCACATGTACCTTTAGTTGTTTGGATATTGACATTATGTGGTATATGGGATCTTCAGTTTTTCAAGTCAGTAATTCCACCATTTTGTATTAGCAGTAAACTAACAGGCATTCATATTCAAATGCTCAATTTAGTAAATACCATTTATCCAGTTCTGCTTGTCATCATTACCTGGATCCTCATGGAACTACATGCAAGGAACTACAGAATTATCCAAATCCTCTGGAAGCCTTTTAGCATCGTTGTCAACAAGCTTAAGATCACCGCAGTGACTAGTGATGCAGTTATACATGCTTTTGCAACTTTCATCTTGCTCTCAGCTACTACCCTCTCTTACACTGTGGTAACTATTTACAACCCTGCTCTCGTGTATAGAAGCACTGATGGTGCAGTTTACAAGAAGGTTTTGTACTACGATCCAACCATCAGTGCACTCAGCCACAAACATGTTATATACCTTGTATTAGCAGTTGTGCCTTTCATTCTTCTAGTACTCATCCCATCACTACTACTTTGTGTGTACCCTACAAGGATTTATGGCTGTCTATCACGAGTTGTCAGTGCCAGAAAGCGACTGGCCATCACAGCATTTGCAGAAGCTCTCAACAACTGCTTTAAGGATGGTTTGAATGGCACTCGAGACCACAGGTCATTGGCTGGATTTATTACAGGTGTGGCCATTGTAGGGGGAACAGTTACAATAATTATGACAGAAACTACACCCATTCAGCCATCTACTGCTTCTTTGCTGGCATCGATATTTTTCTCTCTCATCGTCTTCTATGTGAGGCCCTGTAAGTTAACAATAGCAAACCTCTCACTTGGTTACCATTTCTTGGCATTTGGACTACTCTGTTTTGCAGTTCAGTGGTGGAAATATTATCCATCCATTCAAACTGGAACACTTGAAATGATTCTCCTCATCATCCCTGCCACCTCCCATATCCTGGTGTTTATGTGGGCTGGATATACAGTTACTCGACGGATAATGTCACACTTTGGATATCAATTGAACCCACATGATTGCAAAGTAGCATTGACTGACTTGGTAAATGTTGTGAAGCAACAGTTTAACAGACAACGTGGCACCTACCAGGTTTTACCTGACATTACAACATAATAACATTGGGTCATTGGAGTGACCTTCACCTTATGAACTTAACCCTAACTCTTAATTTGTTTGTCAGACCTTCACGTACTATACACAAATACATAGCCAGCCACAATGCACTGTAATTGTGTATGTGTGTGTGCATTATTATATGTATAGCACCTTTATATTTTAATTAGAACGTTCTTCATTCCAACATTTTAAATGAAAAATGTTTTTTCACTTGTATCAGAGAGTCGGTAGACTATGTAGGGATGGTGCCGACACGGACACGCCCATTTACCGGATGAAACCGCTCATAATCTAACTCCCGAACGCTACAGTTATAAGCCTTTTCAGACATATAACAAAGCTCTACGAGTGTTTCTCTATCATATAAGACCCTCAATGTATGTAAAATACACGGATACAATGACAGACGGAAACTGCTATACCTCCGTTTTTGAATATTTTTTATCTTCTTCTTCAAACGGTCTACCTCAAAATTGACAAACGCGCTCACCTTTATTTTAGCACAAAACGATTCCTTTCTCTCCGGTGCATGATTCTAGACCAACAGAATTGTCGTAGGATCCCTCTTGCACGAGAACGACAAGGATTTACTAGTACTTCCGTATAATCGGACGCCATTTCCTTGTTGAAATTTAAACTACGCGCCCATGCGCATAGGCGCGGAGGATCCATAGGCGCTTACGGAACTAGCCAAGGCGGGGGAGCCTGGGGGGGGGGGGGGGGGGGTTGGGGGGTACCCCCCAACTAGGTAATTTGCCTCTCCATGCCTTGGTTTGTGACGGGGCCATTACGGGCTGGCTAGGGTATGGCTACTTACGCATGCGTGATTACGGATCCAGTTTATATATGCCATCTACCTATATGTGATGTGATCACTCATGCGCTATTAGACGATCGCGCCTGCGTTAACATAATATATCACGTGCATGGGCAGCATATATAAACTGGATCCGCAATGGCGCATGCGTAATTAGCCATGCCCTAGCCAGCCTGTAACGCCCCCGTCACAAACCCAAGGCACCGAGAGGCAAATTACCTAGATGGGGGGAACCCCCAACCCCCCCCCCTAAGCTGGTAGATGGCATATATAAACTGTATCCATAATCACGCATGCGTAACTAGCCATACCCTAGCCAGCCCGTAATGGCCCCGTCACAAACCAAGGCACGAAGAGGCAAATTACCTAGATGGGGGGTACCCCCCAAACCCCCCTAGGCTGGGGGGGCTGCGCCCCCAGGCCCCCCGCCTCCGTAAGCGCCCATGGATCCTCCGTGCCTATGCGCATGGGCGCGTAGTTTATATATGCCATTAACCCCTAAGCTGGGGGGACCGCGCCCGTAATCACGCATGCGTAAGTAGCCATACCCTAGCCAGCCCGTAATGGCCCCGTCACAAACCAAGGCACGGAGAGGCAAATTACCTAGTTGGGGGTACCCCCCAAACCCTCCCTAGGCTGGGGGGGCTGCGCCCCCCCGCCTTGGCTAGTTCCGTAAGCGCCCATAGATCCTCCGCGCCTATGCGCATGGGCGCGTAGTTTATATATGCCATTAACCCCGCCTTGGCTTCCGTAAGCGCCCATGGATCCTCCTTGCCTATGCGCATGGGCGCTTCGTTTATATATGCCATTAACTACGTGCTGCTTTTCGCCGCGCTGCTTTTGTTTTGTTGTTCATCTACTTGCTGTTCATCGTCATTTTGACACTTATCTGCGCTTTTTCATTCATCCGACTATTTCACCCCGGCAGTACAATCACTCTCAGGTAGATCTACGTCAGTTGTAGATCTACTATAGTTACTTTTATCTTTGGTAAAGGGTGTCACACTATGGCCTCAGAGCCATTTTTCTATGACTCAGCTTACCAGCATGTAAAGAGAGACATTCCCATACCTATTAATGAGGATGGCCAGTGTGTACATGTTGTAGCTAAACTGACGACAAGAAGGTGCATGTATACAGAGAAAGAAATGGGAGTGTTCCAGAGAGTGTAAACGCATTGCTGATACAGATGCTATTCTGAACTTGAAGGCAGCCTTTGAAAAACCAACACAAGAAGTCAGGCAAGCCTTGGACTAGTCTCGTGCCCAGACCCCACCTCCCAATTAAAAGCGCGCGCGAGGGAGGAGGGTCTGGACGATCGACCCAATTACTTACAGACCATAGGAATTTTAACTAGTGGCATTGTGGGGCGAGCATGAGTGAGAAGTTGTCAGATACGGTTATTTTTGTAGTTATGCACTGCTGAAATGCTCCATCATGTGCATACACATTGAGATAAAGAGCTGCCTCGCGTTATGCGCTCGGCAATTATATAGGTGGGTAGGGCTAGCGATCGTGTGCATACTGTAGTATGGGTGGGGCTCTGTCCACGGCTGCGGCTGCCGATCGCTTACGCAGACGGCCGGACCAATAAAATTATGTTTCCGCCGGGCCCGCAAATGAAGTCATTACTTGAATTCAGTAATAGAAGTCATTACTTGAATTCAGTCCTGTTCTTGCTCAATATGTAATTACAGACACAATGTCTGGAAGTTACTAGGAAAGGATAATTAGATAAACGTCAAAGTTCATTACCCTAGTAGACGTAGTATAAAACACACAGTAGAGAATGACTTTTAATTGGGGCGAGTGTGAGCGAGCCCCTACATTGGTGATGTCAATGGGGTTTGTGTCTGTCTGTCCGTCTGTCGTCCGGTATGTATGTCATGTTTGCGCATGCGCGAATCACGTGACATGTATTTTGATTATGCAGCATTACATCCGCGTTCGGGAGTTCTGAGCCGTTACTTTTGGCTAATGGGCGTGTCGGCGCCATCCCTACATATAGAGTCTACCGACTCTATGATAACACCTTTATATTAATTAGAATGTTCTTCCATCCCTGTACCTTTCAACATTTAAACGAAAAATGTTTTTTTTTTAAACTTGTATATTTCCATCCTATAGCAGGGGACTGATGAACTGTGGAGGATTAGGGATGATTTAATGATTGATGAAACAGGTCACATATCTTTGTACACATGAATACCCATACCTCAAAGACTACACCATACACACAACTCACCTGGGAAATTCTCTTTGAATGAAGACAATGAAATGTTTTTGGTGTGTTCTGGACAGATCCTCCACTGGTTGAGCTACCGAGGCAGCTTGGTTAGCTGGACAGGTTAACACATACTGTGCACCTCAACCTGTATGTCTAGTTGATGTTGCACAATCACATCAAAGTGGCTGTTACAACCGATAATTTTCAAGTGTATGTAGTAAACATGAATTTGCAATGTAGCATTGATGTCAATTAACACACCAAGAAATTCTGTGTTAGGCCACAGAAAGGAATTTAACCAAACTCTCTCCCTCATGAGAGTCTGGCCTGGAAGACTACTCTTGTGTATGTTGTATGGGTTGGTGAGGTGGGTTTCTTTCTTTTCTAGTGTTCCATATGCACGCATATTGTACATTGTGTAGATACTGCTGGTGATGACTTGCTGGAATTACTAGACCAAGCTGTGGCTTGATTTCCCTTCTATAACCTACAGCCAAGCAACCCTTTCACTTATGTTTACGGAATTTTTATACGCATTACTATACGTTACCGTATAAATTTTTGAATATGATGTCATAATTTTTGAAAGGTGTGAGGGCGGTGCTAGGCTAGTGCTAGGTTTTCCAATCACCACATTCAATTGTGGCTGACATTTATTATTGTTTACTTCAACTACATACTTGCATCCTTCAAAACACAGCTGTGCATAATTCAGTTTATGTACCTCACACACTAAAAGCCCTTGCATGGTTGTCTCAGTTGTTTTGTCAGTCTTGTATCTTCAGACAGAATACTTTGTAAAAATTAATTGTAAAATGGCCAATAGTTGACTTGAAATGTAACAACAGTACATCTAATCATTCAACTGTAAATTGCTGTCACCATATTTACTGGCTGAGTGATTATACATGAAAAGACCTCACGTATTTTCCACAGACCCAAACATGAGATATTTCTGACATCCTTGAGTCATGATAGATTGAAACTACCATAAATTCCTCAGTCATATAATGAGATAGTGAAATATGTAGCAACATTTTGTGTTAAAATAACAATCCAGTACACAATATGCCCATGGGATAAATACTCATGTAGTCTTTAGAAGTGGTCAGTTACTAGAAACTGAGGATAGCTATGTCGTTCACTTCAACTAAGTGTACCTGGTTCTGTTTTCTTGTAGTGTTTGTGCACTCGAGCTCAGTATTAGCTAGTAATAATACCACTTGCCCCACGTGGTTCTACTACAACAATGAGACATGTGAATGTGGATGGCAGTTTGGTTGGAAGGTCCACTGCAATCAGCAGGAAATGACAGCAGAGATTGCAGACGGTTTTTGTGCTACTTCTACTGAACAAGAAGGCCTCTACTATGCTGGTGATTGTCCACTGAGACACACAAAAAACAATACAGACAGAATGTTCTCTGAGCTGCCTAGTGATCCTGACTTACTAAATAACACAATGTGTGGTCCTTACAACAGAAAAGGTTTGCTGTGTGGAAGGTGTATTGATGGATATGGTCCTGCAGTATACTCCCTTGACATGAAATGTGCTGACTGCTCAAAGATTTCCACAGGACCTGCTATTAGTCTGTACCTGTTTCTTGAGCTCATTCCTATCACACTGTTTTTCATGTGTGTGGTCCTTTTTCGTCTCAACATCACAGCAGGTCCCTTGTTAGGGTATGTGTTATTCTGCCAAATATATTTTACTTCTGCTGTACAATATGACATTTTTATATATGATTACATTTATTTATCACATGTACCTACAGCTGTTTGGATATTGATATTATGTGGTATATGGAATCTTCAGTTTTTCAAGTCGGTAATTCCACCATTTTGCATTAGCAGTAAACTAACAGGCATTGACATTCAAATGCTTAATTTAGTGACTGCCACTTATCCAGTCCTGCTTGTCATCATTACCTGGATTCTCATGGAACTACATGCAAGGAACTACAGAATTATCCAAATCCTCTGGAAGCCTTTTAGTATCGTTGTCAACAAGCTCAAGATCACTGCCGTGACTAGTGATGCAGTTATACATGCTTTTGCAACTTTCATCTTGCTCTCAGCTACTACCCTCTCTTTTACTATGATAACTGTTTACAACCAAGCTCCCGTGTATACAAATACTGGTGGTACACTATACAAAAAGGTTTTGTTCTATGATCCAACCATCACAGTATTCAGCCATAAACATGTTATATACATTGTATTAGCAGTTGTGGCTTTCATTCTTCTAGTACTCATCCCATCACTACTACTTTGTGTGTACCCTACAAAGATTTATGGCTGTCTATCACGAGTTGTCAGTGCCAGGAAGCGACTGGCCATCACAGCATTTGCAGAAGCTATCAACAACTGCTTTAAGGATGGTTTGAATGGTACTCGAGACCACAGGTCATTGGCTGGATTTATTACAGGTGTGGCCATTGTAGGGGGAACAGTTACATTAATAATGACAGAAACTACGCACATTCAAAGATCTACTGCTTTGTTGCTGACATCAATATTTTTCTCTCTCCAATAGTTGACTTGAAATGTAACAACAGCACATCTAATCACTCAACTGTAAATTACTGTCACCATATTTACTGGCTGAGTGATTATACATGAAAGGACTTCACATATTTTCCATAAGCCCAAACATGAGATATTTCTGACATCCTTGAGTCATGATAGATTAAAACTACCAAATTTCTCAGCCATAAATTGTTATTTATATGAGTTTGTGAAATAATGTATTAAAATAACTATGCAGTACACGATATGCCCATAGGATAAATACTCATGTAGTCTTTAGAAGTGGTCAGTTACTAGAAACTGAGGGCCGCTATGTCGTTCACTTTAACTAAATGTATCAGGTTCTGTATTAGTGTATTTCTTGTAGTGTTTGTGCACTCGAACTCAGTATCAGTTAGTAATAATACCACTTGCCCCACGTGGTTCTACTACAACAATGAGACATGTGAATGTGGATCACAGCTTGGTGGGAAAGTCCACTGCAATCAGCAGGAAATGACAGCAGAGATTGCAGATGGTTTTTGTGCAACTTCTACTGAACAAGAAGGCCTCTATATACTATGTTGGCTTATGTCCACTGGGACACACAGAAAACAACACAGACAGAGTATTGTCTGACATGCCTAGTGATCCTAACATAATGAATGACACAATGTGTGATCCTTACAATCCTTACAGTTTGTATTAAACACTGGTATGGTTGTCTCAGTTGCATCTTCTCTGGTGTTTACTGTGATTTCCCTATGGTGTGTATCACTATAAGTGGTGGTCAATATTCCCAGAAACAGAAACGATGCAGTAATAAACAAACATCCTTTTGTTGGCCAATAGTAGTTGTACAAGTGTAAAAATATTTTCACTAAAATGTTGGAGGATATAGGGATTGAAGTGCCAAAAGGTATAGAAACAAGGTCAAAGTGCAGCATACATGCAAGCAAAGACAGGGGATGATGGAATTTTATCACAAGTATCTACAGCTGTTTGGATATTGACATTATGTGGTAGAAGAAATTACCGTCACCATATTTACTGGCTGAGTGGTTATACATAAAAGAGACCTCACGTATTTTCCACAAACCCAAACATGAGATATTTCTGACATCCTTGAGTCATGATAGATTGAAACTACCATAAATTCCTCAGTCATATGAGATAGTGAAATATGTAGCAACATTTTGTGTTAAAGTAACTATGCAGTACACAAATAACTATGCAATACACAATATGCCCATAGGATAAATACTCATGTAGTCTTTAGAAGTGGTCAGTTACTAGAAACTGAGGGCCGCTATGTCGTTCACTTCAACTAAATGTATCTGGTTCTGTATTAGCATGTTTCTTGTAGTGTTTGTGCACTCAAGCTCAGTATCAGTTAGTAATACCACTTGCCCCACATGGTTCTACTACAACAATGAGACATGTGAATGTGGATGGCAGCTTGGTAGTAAAGTCAACTGCAATCAGCAGGAAATGACAGCAAAGATTGCAGATGGTTTTTGTGCTACTTCAACTGAACAAGAAGGGCTCTACTATGCTGGCTATTGTCCACTGAGACACACAAAAAAAACACACAGACAGAATGTACTCTGAGCTGCCTAGTGATCCTGGCTTACTAAATGACACAATGTGTGGTCCTTACAACAGAAAAGGTTTGCTGTGTGGAAGGTGTATTGATGGATATGGTCCTGCAGTATACTCTCTTGATATGAAATGTGCTGACTGTTCCAACATTTCCACAGGATTTGCTATTAGTCTGTATCTGTTTCTTGAGCTCATTCCTATCACACTGTTTTTCATGTGTGTGGTGCTGTTTCGTCTCAACATCACAGCAGGTCCCTTGTTAGGGTATGTGTTATTCTGCCAAATATATTATACTGCTGTACAACATGAAATCTATATATATGATTACATTTTATCACAAGTATCTACAGCTGTTTGGATATTGACATTTTGTGGTATATGGGATCTTCAGTTTTTCAAGTCGGTAATTCCACCATTTTGCATTAGCAGTAAACTAACAGGCATTCATATTCAAATGCTCAATTTAGTGACTGCCACTTATCCAGTTCTGCTTGTTATCATTACCTGGATCCTCATGGAACTACATGCAAGGAACTACAGAATTATCCAAATCCTCTGGAAGCCTTTTAGCATTCTTGTCAACAAGCTCAAGATCACTGCTGTGACTAGTGATGCAGTTATACATGCTTTTGCAACTTTCATCTTACTCTCAGCTACTACCCTCTCTTATACTGTGATAACTGTTTGCAACCAAGTTTCCGTGTATAGAAATACTGATGGTACACTTTACAAAAAGGTTTTGTACTACGATCCAACCATCACGTTATTCAGCCACAAACATGTTGTATACCTTGTATTAGCAGTTGTGGCTTTCATTCTTCTAGTACTGATCCCATCACTACTACTCTGTGTGTACCCTACAAGGATTTATGGCTGTCTATCACGAGTTGTCAGTGACAGGAAGCGACTGACCATCACAGCATTTGCAGAAGCTATCAACAACTGCTTTAAGGATGGTTTGAATGGTACTCGAGACCACAGGTCATTGGCTGGATTTATTACAGGTGTGGCCATTCTAGGGGGAACAGTTACACTAATAATGACAGAAACTATGCACATTCAGAGATCTACTGCTTTTTTGCTGACATCAATATTTTTCTCACTCATCATCTTCTATGTGAGGCCCTGTAAGTTAACAATAGCAAACCTCTCACTCGGCTACCATTTATTGGTGATAGGACTACTCTGTTATGCAGTTTGGTGGTGGAAATATTATCCATCCATTCAAACAGGAAAACTTGAAAAGATTTTCATCATCATCCCTGCCACCTCCCATATCCTGGTGTTTATGTGGGCTGGATATACAGTTACTCGACGGATAATGTCACACTTTGGATATCAATTGAATCCACATGATTGCAAAGTAGCACTGACTGACTTGGTAAATGCTGTGAAACGACAGTTTAACAGACGACGTAGCAGCTACCAGGTTTTACCTGACACTACAACATAATAAACTCATTTTTATTGGCGATTCAAGTGACCTCCACCTTACGAACTTAACACTTACTCTTTGTCAGACCTGCACATATACACTATACACAAATATATACACACTAAAAGTCCTTGCATGGTTGTCTCAGTTGTTTTGTCAGACTTGCTGTTGATATCACTTCTATATACCTAACAGCCAGGAACCCATTCACGTTATGACATTATTATACTACATTTTCGCATTATTATACATTACCATATAAATATTTGAATATGACATCATATGGTGACACCATGAAAGGACCTCACATATTTTCCATAGACCCAAACATGAGATATTTCTGACATCCTTGAGTCATGATAGATTGAAACTACCAAATTCCTCAGCCATAAATTGTTATTTATATGAGTTAGTGAAATAACAACATTTTCTGTTAAAATAACAATCCAGTATGCGATGTGCCCATAAGATAAATACTCATGTAGTCTTTAGAAGTGGTCAGTTACTAGAAACTGAGGGCAGCTATGTCGTTCACTTCAACTAAATGTACCTGGTTCTGTATTAGCATATTTCTTGTAATGTTTGTGCACTCGAGCTCAGTATCAGTTAGTAATAATACCACTTGCCCCACGTGGTTCTACTACAACAATGAGACATGTGAATGTGGATCGCAGCTTGGTAGGAAGGTCCACTGCAATCAGCAGGAAATGACAGCAGAGATTGCAGATGGTTTTTGTGCTACTTCTACTGAACAAGAAGGCCTCTACTATGCTGGCTTTTGTCCACTGAGACGTACAAAAAACAACACAGACAGACTGTACTCTGAGCTGCCTAGTGATCCTAACTTATTAAATGACACAATGTGTGGTCCTTACAACAGAACAGGTTTGCTGTGTGGAAGGTGTATTGATGGATATGGTCCTGCAGTATACTCCTTTAACATGAAATGTGCTGACTGTTCTAAGATTTCCATAGGATCTGCTATTATTCTGTACCTGTTCCTTGAGCTCATTCCTATCACACTGTTTTTCATATGTGTGGTGATTTTTCGTCTCAACATCACAGCAGGTCCCTTGTTAGGGTATGTGTTATTCTGCCAAATATATTATTCTGCTTTTGTAGGATATGAAATCTTCATATTTGATTACATTTTATCACATGTACCTACAGCTGTTTGGATATTGACATTTTGTGGTATATGGGATCTTCAGTTTTTCAAGTCAGTAATTTCACCATTTTGTATTAGCAGTAAACTAACAGGCATTGACATTCAAATGCTCAATTTAGTGACTGCCATTTATCCAGTTCTGCTTGTCATCATTACCTGGATCCTCATGGAACTACATGCAAGGAACTACAGAATTATCCAAATCCTCTGGAAGCCTTTTAGTATCCTTTTCAACAAACTCAAGATCACTTCAGTGACTAGTGATGCAGTTATACATGCTTTTGCAACTTTCATCTTGCTCTCAGCTACTACCCTCTCTTTCACTGTGATAACTATTTACAACCATACTCCCATGTATAGAAGCACTGATGGTACGCTTTACAAACAGGTTTTGTACTACGATCCAACCATCACAGTATTCAGCCACAAACATGTTACATACATTGTATTAGCAATTGTGCCTTTCATTCTTCTAGTACTGATCCCATCACTACTACTCTGTGTGTACCCTACAAGGATTTATGAATGTGTATCACAAGTTGTCAGTGCCAGAAAGCGACTGGCCATCACAGCATTTGCAGAAGCTCTCAACAACTGCTTTAAGGATGGTTTGAATGGTACTCGAGACCATAGGTCATTGGCTGGACTTATCACGAGTTTGGTTATTATAGTGATAACATTTACAATAGCAATTACACCCAGTCAGTCAAGTACTGCTTTTTTGCTGACATCGATATTTTTCTCTCTTATCATCTTCTATGTGAGGCCCTGTAAGTTAACAATAGCAAACCTCTCACTCGGTTACCATTTCTTGGCGATAGGACTACTCTTTTTTGTATTTCGGTGGTGGAAATATTATCCATCCATTCAAACACGAACACTTGAAAAGATTATCATCATCATCCCTGTCACCTCCCATATCCTGGTGTTTATGTGGGCTGGATATACACTTACTCGACGGATAATGTCACACTTTGGATATCAATTGAACCCACATGATTGGAAAGTAGCACTGACTGACTTGGTAAATGCTGTGAAGCAACAGTTTAACAGACAACGTAGCAGCTACCAGGTTTTAGCTGACACTACAACACAATAACCTCATTTTCATTGGGTGATTGAAGTGACCTCCACCTTACCAACTAACACTGACTGAACACTGACTCTTTGTTTGTCAGACCTGCACTATGTACAAATACATAGCCAGCCACAATGCATTGTAATTGTGTGTGTTTGTGCATTATTATATGTATATATAGCACTAACTAGGAATGCGCATGTGCATTAATGCCTCGTGCCATGTGTCGTACTTGCAGAAGTTACTGTGACAAACAATATAGAGTTTGGTTCCTGGTGGAAATTGGTCTTTCCTGCTCTCTCTTCATGCCTTACGCCTGAGCCATCAAATGATACACTTCCCTACACATCACTAAGAATTTGTTTCAAAAATGGAAATTGAGCATGGCTAATGAAATTCTTGAAGCGTGACACTATGTACACATTGGCTGAGATATGGACCTGGATTAGTTGCGCTAATGCGCTCGGCAATTAGAAAGTTCTTCCATCCCTGTACCTTTCAACATTTTCTTTACATACAGCAGGGGACTGATGAACTGTGGAGGATTAGGGATGATTTAACAATTGATGAAACAGGTCACATATATCTTTGCACACATGAATACCCATACCTCAAAGACTACACCATACACACAAGTCACCTGGGACAGTCTTTTTGAATGAAGACAATGAGATGTTTTTGGTGTGTTCTAGAAAGATCCTCCACTGACTGAGCTACCGAGGCAGCTTGGTTAGCTGGGCAGGATCAAACATACAATGCAAGGCAGTGCATCTCAACCTGTATGTCTAGTTGATGTTGCACAATCACAGCAAAGTGGCAATTAAAAACCTGTGTTAGGCCACAGAAAGGAATTTAACCAAACTGTCTCCCACGTGAGAGTCTGGCCTGAATGTGTATGTTGTATGGGTTGGTGAGGTAGGTTTCTTTCTTTAGTGTGCTATATACACATGCATGTTTATTGTATATGTATGTACATTGTGTAGATACTGCTGGTGATGACTTGCTGGAATTACTAGACCAAGCCGTGGCTTGATATCACTTCTATAAGTATGTAATAAGCTACAGCCAAGCAACCCTATTCACTTACGTTTTCGTATTATTATACGTTATCATATAAATTTTTGAATATGTCATCAATTTTTGAGAGGTGTGAAGATGGTGCTAGGCCCACACGTTTTCCACTCACCACATTTGATTGTGACTGACATTTATACATCATCTGGCTAGCTACGGCCTTGTGTATTCCGTGGAACTAGAGAGTGGCTGGGTGAAGACTAGTAGTGCCGGCCGTCACGCCATGGCATGTGTTACTCAGAAGCACAGCGATAGAGGTAACATACATCCAATGAACGATGTGTATCTTTGTCACTTATATGTAGGCATGATAAAGTGGTATGTGTACATAATATACACAGCAGCAAAACTGAAATTTACTTGTGCAAAAATCAGCAGTATAGGGCTAAGTTTCCTGTACAATTTCCTAGGTATTAGGACAGTCAGATCTATACTGCTTACTTTCCTTGACATTTCCTCACACAACCTGCACTTTTCCTTAAATCAGGAAATTTGGATTTTCTTCTAGCGATAATTCATTGTTCAACGACCCTACCTCATCATGTACATACGGATCTCTTGTTCAAGCTAATTAGGTGTCCTAATTACAGGGGGTGGGACATTTGAGGCATCAAAGAGACTTGGCCGGTTTATCTCATTAAAGAGCCCTGATTATAGGGGCTCCACTGAAATTAGATAAAGTGTGACTACATGTACATGTATGTGGTCAGTGATGGGGTGTGACATCATGTATACATGGTGTGACATCATGTATACATGCTGTATGAAACTTGTAATGTGTACATGTATGTAAGACATGAACTGTGGTTTGCTGATGAAAGTCAGATATTTTGTGGAACTGTTTGGGATAGAAGAAACGGTACCAGTGATGTTGTTATGATTTTAGACGTTAGTACACAAATATGGAGTTTGGGAGATTATATGTCCTCTTTAGAGATATACATGCTCTATGCATGTATATCTACATTGTATGATAATAGGGAGGGGGTGGATTTGAAAGTATGAAAATTTTTTAATGTAGTTTTACCAAGGACAATGTTCTCCAATTAGAAACATGCCAGGTATGTATGTACATGTATGTACAGTAAATATATACACACAAAGAGAACTATATATACGTGAGTATATGCTGCAGAATGCAGAATGTTGTGGGTTGAGTCCTGCCTGAGGCAGTTCAAATGGCTGTCTTGGGTGAGTTGCATTGTGTTATTGCTTTGAGAGTCTCATGGTTTAAATATTTCATATACTGTATACTGTGAGATAGATAGTGAAATCCACTTATCAGTGTGCACTCTCCCACCCACCAACAATGCATATCATTCCACTAGTTATACTGCAACTGAGACAACCATGCAAGGGGTAAAGTAACCATAACATTTTTACCATGTATGTCCATAAGTATACATACACTGACAGTGGAATCCAATTGTACATAAACCTAGAAGGCCTTATGATCAATATTTTAAAATGGAAAATGCTAGTTTACTAGAAACTGAGGGCAGCTACATATATGTTGTTTACTTCGACTACATACTTGCATGCTGTGCATCTTTCAAAACCTAAGCTTAATATATCTAAACACATGCAGCTATGTATCTTTCAGTTTGCATACCTCACACACTAAAAAGCCCTTGCATTGGTTGTCTCACTTGTATTTCAGTTGTATGTCGTCAGTCTTGTGTCTTCATACAGAATGCTTCATAAAATGGCCAACAGTTCCCTTTGACCTCGCCTTATGCTGCCATAGCCTGGGCCCCTCTCTATTAACCTTGTTTAACTATAGTTAAACTACATTTATTCAATGACCCTCCACACTCCCTCATCATGTGCGTATGGAGCTCTTGTTCAAGTAATAACTGTAACAATTACACATTTAGGGCAACAAAGTGTCTTGGCCAGTTTATTAAAGAGCCCTGATTATAGGTGTAATAAGGTAAAGTGTGGACTATGTGTGTGTGGTCAGTGACTGGATGTGACATCATGCATACTGGGTGTGACATCATGCATGCATACATGTTGCATGTACCTGTATATATGTAACACTCGAGCTGTGGTTTGTTGATGAAATGTCTTTTGTGGAAAATCTTTTTTCAAAATATGTACATCTAAACATGGCTCACATTCTTAGCTGTCCTTCCTTTTCTACATGTATGTCTATCTTCTCCCCTCATCCCTTCCCCTCCCCTCCCCTCTCCTCCCTCCCCCTCCTCTCTCCTCCCTTCCTTCTCTCTCCTGTATCCCCTTATCTCCATCCTTTCCTCACTAGAAACATGGACCTGTTCCCAGAGCTAGTGTTAGACGATAAAGATGGAGATGATGGCAGCATTCCAAAGGTGTATACAATGGCCCTGTGTGTGTTTTATGTATACAATTCACCTGGTTTTTGAGATGTTTTGCTTGCTCTGTCTTCATTTGTACATGTATGTGTCCAAGCCAGCTGAGCTACCTCAGTAGCTTAGTTGGTAAGAGCATCATTACCTAGAAAGCAAGTGTTCAAATCCCTCCCAAGACAGCTAATTTTTCTTTGAAAATTAGCTGTCTTGAGTGAGTGGTGTGCAGTGGTGTTAAAGCATCTCTATGATTTTAGACGTTGAAAAGTACCACAAATATGGCATTTGGAATTTAAAATTAATGTCCTCTTTATGCATGTACATCTACATTGTATGATAATAGAGAGGGGGTGGATTTAAAAGTGTGCTCTATCTTTGTTTTCACGTAGCGTTACTAAGGAAAAAGACAATGTTGAGGTGGAAGCAGCTGTTGTTTACTTCAACTACATACTTGCATCCTTCAAAACACAGCTGCACATATTTCAGTTTATGTACTTCACACACTAAAAGTCCTTGCATGGTTGTCTCAGTTGTTTTGTCAGTCTTGTATCATCAGACAGAATGCTTCCTAAAATGGGCAATAGTTGACTTGAAATGTAACAACAGTACACCTAATCACTCAACTGTAAATTACCGTCACCATATTTACTGGCTGAGTGATTATCATAGAGTCGGTAGACTCTATATGTAGGGATGGCGCCGACACGCCCATTAAGCCCTAACAAATGTAACGGCTCAGAACTGTCGAACGCAGCAGCTATGTGCCCTTTTACACACATAACATGGACTACGAGTGTTTCTATACACGATAAGACTCTCAAAGGTGGTAAAATACACCGCTACAATGGTATACGTGAAATTGCTAAAACCCCGATTTCTCCATCTTCTTCTTCTTCTTCTTCTTCTTCTTCTTCTTCTTCTTCAAACGGCCTAGCACAAAATATGTACACGTATTTACCTTGATTTTTGTACCAAAAGGCTTCTTATTCCCGTGGGCAGTGCCTTTTACCAACGGAATCTTTGTAGGACCCCTCTTCGACGAGTAAAGCTATGATATACTAGCCACTTCCGTGTAGTTGAACGCCATTTCCTCGTTATTACTCACGTGCGTTTCACATGACCACGATTAGCAAAATGGGTGGGGCTCGCAGAGCATTGTATTTGCAAGCGAGTCTACAACGAAAAAGCAGTGAGACAAGGGAGTAAAAACATTTCCATTAAATGTTGAAGGATGTAGGGATGGCAGTACCAAAAAGTAGGAAAACAAGTGCAGTATATATGCAGCAAGACAGGGGATGAGGGCAGTATATATGCAGCAAGACAGGGGATGAGGGCATGCAACAATACTAACATGCGTAACCCCCCTACATCTTTATTATGGGGTTACGCATGTTACTATTGTTGCATGCCCTCATCCCCTGTCTTGCTGCATATATACTGCCCTCATCCCCTGTCTTGCTGCATATATACTGCACTTGTTTTCCTACTTTTTGGTACTGCCATCCCTACATCCTTCAACATTTAATGGAAATGTTTTTACTCCCTTGTACATAAAAAGACCTCACGTATTTTCCATAGACCCAAACATGAGATATTTCTGACATCCTTGAATCTTCGATAGATTGAAACTACCATAAATTCCTCAGTCATATGTGAAATATGTAGCAACATTTTGTGTTAAAATAACTATGCAGTACGCGATATGCCAATAGGATAAATACTCATGTAGTCTTTAGAAGTGGTCAGTTACTAGAAACTGAGGGCAGCTATGTCGTTCACTTCAACTAAATGTATCTGGTTCTGTATTAGTGTGTTTCTTGTAGTGTTTGTGCACTCGAGCTCAGTATCAGCTAGTAATACCACTTGCCCCACGTGGTTCTATTTCAACAATGAGACATGTGAATGTGGATCACAGCTTGGTGGGAACGTCCACTGCAATCAGCAGGAAATGACAGCAGAGATTGCAGATGGTTTTTGTGCTACTTCTACTGAACAAGAAGGCCTCTACTATGCTGGCTATTGTCTACTGAGACACACAAAAAACAACACAGACAGAATGTTCTCTGAGATGCCTAGTGATCCTAACCTGCTAAATGACACAATGTGTGGTCCTTACAAAAGAACAGGTTTACTGTGTGGAAGGTGTATTGATGGATATGGTCCTGCAGTATACTCTCTTGATATGAAATGTGCTGACTGTTCCAAGATTTCCATAGGATCTGCTATTAGTCTGTACTTGTTTCTTGAGCTCATTCCTATCACACTGTTTTTCATGTGTGTGGTGCTGTTTCGTCTCAACATCACAGCAGGTCCCTTGTTAGGGTATCTGTTATTCTGTCAAATATATTATACTTCTGCTGTACAATATGACATCTTTATATATGATTACATTTTATCACATCTACCAAGAGCACTTTGGATATTGACATTTTGTGGTATATGGGATCTTCAGTTTTTCAAGTCAGTAATTCCACCATTTTGTATTAGCAGTAAACTAACAGGCATTGACATTCAAATGCTCAATTTAGTGACTGCCATTTATCCAGTTCTGCTTGTCATCATTACCTGGATCCTCATGGAACTACATGCAAGGAACTACAGAATTATCCAAATCCTCTGGAAGCCTTTTAGTATCGTTGTCAACAAGCTCAAAATCACTGCAGTGACTAGTGATGCAGTTATACATGCTTTTGCAACTTTCATCTTGCTCTCAGCTACTACCCTCTCTTTCACTGTGATAACTGTTTACAACCGTACTCCCGTATATAGAAGCACTGATGGTGCAATTTACAAACAGGTTTTGTACTACGATCCAACCACCACTGCATTCAGCCACAAACATGTTATATACATTGTATTATCAGTTGTGCCTTTCATTCTTCTAGTACTCATCCCATCACTACTACTTTGTGTGTACCCTACAAGGATTTATGGGTGTCTATCACGATTTATTAGTGGCAGAAAACGACTGGCCATCACAGCATTTGCAGAAGCTCTCAACAACTGCTTTAAGGATGGTTTGAATGGCACTCGAGACCACAGGTCATTAGCTGGATTTATTACGAGTGTGGCCATTGTAGTAGGAACAGTTACAATAATAATGACAGGAACTATGCCCATTCAGCCGTCTGCTTCTTTGCTGACATCAATATTTTTCTCTCTCGGCATCTTCTATGTGAGGCCCTGTAAGTTAACAATAGCAAATCTTTCACTCGGCTACCATTCCATGGTGATAGGAATACTCTGTTTTGCAGTTCGGTGGTGGAAATATTATCCATCCATTCAAACAGGAACACTTGAAAAGATTATCATCATCATCCCTGCCACCTCCCATATCCTGGTGTTTATGTGGGCTGGATATACAGTTACTCGACGGATAATGTCACACTTTGGATATCAATTGAACCCACATGATTGCAAAGTAGCACTGACTGACTTGGTAAATTCTGTGAAGCGACAGTTTAACAGACGACGTAGCAGCTACCAGGTTTTACCTGACACTACAGCACAATAACCTCCTTGTTTCCTGTACATCATGTGATTGAAGTGATTCCCACATTATGAACTCAACACTGACTGTTTTGTTTGTCAGTTCTTAATTGTCAGACTGCACTATACACAAATTTAGTGCTGATCATGTGACCTAGAGCCAATCAGATTCTTCCATTTGGTCACATGACTGCCGTTTTAAACAACTTAATGCACACTTTTCTGTGCATTAACTGGTTAATGCACACTTTTCATTTTGTGTCTACGGGCACGCGCGCGTCCAGCTGCTTCGCCTCTGAATACTCAGAGTGGGCTACCGCGCGAGTATCCAAGTGAATACGAGTATGTCTTAGCTGCTTCCCGTGATGTGCCGCTTGTGTGAGGAGCAAACCGAGACTGCATCGTTCTCCTGGCCGCTCTCTCTCCGACGCGTTTTCGAAAACCTTCCTCGAATCCGATTTTCACATGACAGCACTAAAATGTTTAGAAAACACTGCCCAAGTACATTATGCGGTTTCATTAGTGCACTCGGAGGCTGCAATAAGTAATGCACGAGCCGTAGGCGAGTGCATTACGTAACCTCGAGCGTTATTGCATCTCCTCGCGCACTAAGTCTAACAGCATAATGCACTGGGAAGTGTTCTCTAAATATTACATATAGCCAAACACAATGCACTGTGTGTGTGTGTGTATTGTATATTTCCATCCTAGCAGGGGACTGATGAACTTTGGAAGATTAGGGATGATTTAATGATTAATGAAACAGATAGCACATATGAACAGAATGCTTTGTAAAATGGCCAATAGTTGACTTGAAATGTAACAACAGCACATCTAACCACTCAACTGTAAATTACCATCACCATATTTACTGGCTGAGTGATTATATATGAAAGGACCTCACGTATTTTCCATAGACCCAAACATGAGATATTTCTGACATCCTTGAGTCATGATAGATTGAAACTACCAAAAATTCCTTTAGAAGTGGTCAGTTACTAGAAACTGAGGGCAGCTATGTCGTTCACTTCAACTAAATGTACCTGGTTCTGTATTAGCGTATTTTTTGTAGTGTTTGTGCACTCGAGCTCAGTATCAGCTAGTAATAATACCACTTGCCCCACGTGGTTCTACTACAACAATGAGACATGTGAATGTGGATCACAGCTTGGTAGGAAGGTCCACTGTTTTGCAATCAGCAGGAAATGACAGCAGAGATTGCAGATGGTTTTTGTGCTACTTCTACTGAACAAGAAGGCCTCTACTATGCTGGTGATTGTCCACTGAGACACACAGAAAACAACACAGACAGAGTGTTCTCTGAGATGCCTAATGATCCTGACTTACTAAATGACACAATGTGTGGTCCTTACAACAGAAAAGGTTTGCTGTGTGGAGGGTGTATTGATGGATATGGTCCTGCAGTATACTCTCTTGACATGAAATGTGCTGACTGCTCAAAGATTTCCACAGGATCTGCTACTAGTCTGTACATGTTTCTTGAGCTCATTCCTATCACACTGTTTTTCTTGTGTGTGGTCCTTTTTCATCTCAACATCACAGCAGGTCCCTTGTTAGGGTATGTGTTATTCCGCCAAATATATTTTACTTCTGCTGTACGATATGACATCTTTATATATGATTACATTTTATCACATGTACCTACAGCTGCTTGGATATTGACATTTTGTGGTATATGGGATCTTCAGTTTTTCAAGTCAGTAATTCCACCATTTTGCATTAGCAGTAAACTAACAGGCATTCATATTCAAATGCTCAATTTAGTGACAGCCATTTATCCAGTTCTGCTTGTCATCATTACCTGGATCCTCATGGAACTACATGCAAGGAACTACAGAATTATCCAAATCCTCTGGAAGCCTTTTAGCATCGTTGTCAACAAGCTCAAGATCACTTCGGTGACTAGTGATGCAGTTATACATGCTTTTGCAACTTTCATCTTGCTCTCAGCTACTACTCTCTCTTACACTGTGATGACTATTTACAACCCTGTTCCTGTGTATAGAAGCACTGATGGTGGACCTTACAAACAGGTTTTGTACTACGATCCAACCATCACAGTATTCAGCCACAAACATGTTATATACATTGTATTAGCAATTGTGCCTTTCATTCTTCTAGTACTTATCCCATCACTACTACTCTGTGTGTACCCTACAAGGATTTATGGCTGTCTATCACAAGTTGTCAGTGCCAGGAAGCGACTGGCCATCACAGCATTTGCAGAAGCTCTCAACAACTGCTTTAAGGATGGTTTGAATGGCACTCAAGACCACAGGTCATTAGCTGGATTTATTACGAGTTTGGTTACTATAGTGTTAGCACTTACAATAATTATGATAGAAACTACACCCATTCAGACAAGTACTGCTTATTTACTGACATCGATATTTTTCTCTCTCATCATCTTCTATGTGAGGCCCTGTAAGTTAACAATAGCAAATCTCTCACTCGGCTACCATTTATTGGTGATAGGAGTACTCTGTTTTGCAGTTCAGTGGTGGAAATATTATCCATCCATGATAGCATGCAACAATCATAACATGCGTAACCCCATATCCCTACATCTGTAAATATGGGGTTACGCATGTTATGATTGTTGCATGCTATCATCCCCTGCCTTTGTCTACATGCATGCTGAACTTTGACCTTGTTTCTATACTTTCTGGCACTTCCATCCCTACATCCTTCAACATTTTAGTGAAAATGTTTTTACACTTGTATACATTGTATTAGCAGTTGTGGCTTTCATTCTTCTAGTACTGATCCCATCACTACTACTCTGTGTGTACCCTACAAGGATTTATGGCTGTCTATCACGATTGATTAGTGGCAGAAAGCGACTGGCCATCACAGCATTTGCAGAAGCTCTCAACAACTGCTTTAAGGATGGTTTGAATGGCACTCGAGACCACAGGACATTAGCTGGATTTATTACAGGTGTGGCCATTGTAGGGGGAACAGTTACAATAATTATGATAGAAACTACACCCATTCCACCAAGTACTGCTTATTTGCTGACATCAATATTTTTCTCTCTCATCTTCTTCTATGTGAGGCCCTGTAAGTTAACAATAGCAAACCTCTCACTCGGCTACCATTTCTTGGTGATAGGACTACTCTGTTTTGCAGTTCGGTGGTGGAAATATTATCCATCCATTCAAACAGGAACACTTGAAATGATTTTCATCATCATCCCTGCCACCTCCCATATCCTGGTGTTTATGTGGGCTGGATATACAGTTACTCGACGGATAATGTCACACTTTGGATATCAATTGAACCCACATGATTGGAAAGTAGCACTGACTGACTTGGTAAATACTGTAAAGCAACAGTTTAACAGACGAAGTAGCACCTACCAGGTTTTGCCAGACACTACAACATAATAACCTCCTCGTTTCCTGTACGTCATGTCATTGAAGTGTCCCCCTCATTTTGAACTCAACACTGACTGTTTTGTTTGTCAATTTTTGTCAGACCTGCACTATACACGAATATACAGCCGAACACAATGTACTGTGTGTGTGTGTGTGTGTGTGTGTGTGTGTGTGTGTGTGTGTGTGTGTGTGTGTGTGTGTGTGTGTGTGTGTGTGTGTGTGTGTGTGTGTGTTTTATATTTCCATCCTAGCAGGGGACTGATGAACTTTGGATGATTAGGGATGATTTAACGATTGATGAAACAGATAGCACATATGAACAGAATGCTTTGTAAAATGACCAATAGTTGACTTGAAATGTAACAACAGTACTGTAAATTGCCGTCACCATATTTACTGGCTGAGTGATTATACATGAAAAGACCTCACGTATTTTCCACAGACCCAAACATGAGATATTTCTGACATCCTTGAGTCATGATAGATTGAAACTACCATAAATTCCTCAGTCATATGAGATAGTGAAATATGTAGCAACATTTTGTGTTAAAATAACAATCCAGTACGCAATATGCCCATAGGATAAATACTCGTATAGTCTTTAGAAGTGGTCAGTTACTAGAAACTGAGGGCAGCTATGTCATTCACTTCAACTAAATATACCTGGTTCTGTATTAGCATATTTCTTGTAGTGTGTATTCACTCAAGCTCAGTATCAGTTAGTAATACCACTTGCCCCACGTGGTTCTACTACAACAATGAGACATGTGAATGTGGATCACAGCTTGGTGGGGAAGTCCACTGCAATCAGCAGGAAATGACAGCAGAGATTGCAGATGGTTTTTGTGCTACTTCTACTGAACAAGAAGGGCTCTACTATGCTGGTGATTGTCCACTGAGACACACAAAAAACAATACAGACAGAATGTACTCTGAACTGCCTAGTGATCCTGACTTACTAAATGACACAATGTGTGGTCCTTACAATAGAAAAGGTTTGCTGTGTGGAAGGTGTATTGATGGATATGGTCCTGCAGTATACTCCCTTGACATGAAATGTGCTGACTGCTCAAAGATTTCAACAGGATTTGCTACTAGTCTGTACCTGTTTCTTGAGCTCATTCCTATCACACTGTTTTTCATGTGTGTAGTCCTTTTTCGTCTCAACATCACAGCAGGTCCCTTGTTAGGGTATGTGTTATTCTGCCAAATATATTTTACTTCTGCTGTACGATACGACATTTTTATACATGATTACATTGTATCACATGTACCTACAGCTGTTTGGATATTGACATTTTGTGGTATATGGGATCTTCAGTTTTTCAAGTCGGTAATTCCACCATTTTGCATTAGCAGTAAACTAACAGGCATTGACATTCAAATGCTCGATTTAGTGACTGCCATTTATCCAGTTCTGCTTGTCATCATTACCTGGATCCTCATGGAACTACATGCAAGGAACTACAGAGTTATCCAAATCCTCTGGAAGCCTTTTAGCATCGTTGTCAACAAGCTCAAGATCACTGCTGTGACTAGTGATGCAGTTATACATGCTTTTGCAACTTTCATCTTGCTCTCAGCTACTACCCTCTCTTTTACTGTGATAAATGTTTACAACCAAGCTCCCGTGTATAGAAATACTGATGGTACACTTTACAAAAAGGTTTTGTACTATGATCCAACCATCACAGTATTCAGCCACAAACATGTTATATACCTTGTATTAGCAGTTATGCCTTTCATTCTTCTAGTACTGATCCCATCACTACTACTTTGTGTGTACCCTACAAGGATTTATGGCTGTCTATCACAAGTTGTCAGTGCCAGGAAGCGACTGGCCATCACAGCATTTGCAGAAGCTATCAACAACTGCTTTAAGGATGGTTTGAATGGTACTCGAGACCACAGGTCATTGGCTGGATTTATTACAGGTGTGGCCATTGTAGGGGGAACAGTTGCACTAATAATGACAGAAACTACGCACATTCAGAGATCTACTGCTTTTTTGCTGACATCAATATTTTTCTCTCTCATCATCTTCTATGTGAGTCCCTGTAAGTTAACAATAGCAAACCTCTCACTCGGCTACCATTTATTGGTGATAGGAGTACTCTGTTTTGCAGTTCAGTGGTGGAAATATTATCCATCCATTCAAACAGGAAAACTTGAAAAGATTCTCCTCATCATCCCTGCCACCTCCCATACCCTGGTGTTTATGTGGGCTGGATATACAGTTACTCGACGGATAATGTCACACTTTGGATATCAATTGAACCCACATGATTGGAAAGTAGCACTGACTGACTTGGTAAATGCTGTGAAACGACAGTTTAACAGACAACGTAGCAGCTACCAGGTTTTACCTGACACTACAACATAATAACCTCATTTTTATTGGTGATTCAAGTGACCTCCACCTTATGAACTTAACACTTACTCTTTGTCAGACCTTCACGTATACACTATACACAAATACATAGCCAGCCATAATGCACTGTAATTGTGTATGTGTGTGTGCATTATTATATGTATAGCACCTTTATATTTTAATTAGAACATTCTTCATCCCTACATCCTTCAACATTTTAAATGAAAAATGTTTTTACACTTGTATGTAATATTATTTCCATCCTATAGCAGGGAACTGATGAACTGTGGAGGATTAGGGATGATTTAACGATTGATGAAACAGGTCACTTATCTTTGTACACATGAATACCCATACCTCAAAGACTACACCATACACACAACTCACCTGGGAAATTCTCTTTGAATGAAGACAATAAAATGTTTTTGGTGTGTTCTGGACAGATCCTCCACTGGCTTTGCTACCGAGGCAGCTTGGTTAGCTGGGCAGGTTAACACATACAGTGCATCTCAACCTGTATGTCTAGTTGATGTTGCACAATCACATCAAAGTGGCTGTTACCACCGATAATTTTCAAGTGTATGTAGTAAACATGAACTTGCAATGTAGCATTGATGTCAATTAACACACCAAGAAATTCTGTGTTAGGCCACAGAAAGGAATTTAACCAAACTCTCTCCCTCATGAGAGTCTGGCCTGAAAGACTACTCTTGTGTATTTTGTATGGGTTGGTGAGGTGGCTTTCTTTCTCTTCTAGTGTTCCATATGCACGTATATTGTATATGTACATACATTGTGTAGGTACTGCTGGTGATGACTTGTTGGAATTAATAGACCAAGCTGTGGCTTGATATCCCTTCTATAACCTACAGCCAAGCAACCCTTTCACTTATGTTTACGGAATTTTTATACGCATTACTATACGTTACTGTATAAATTTTTGAATATGACGTCATAATTTTTGAAAGGTGTGAGGGCGGTGCTAGGCCCACGTGTTTTCCAATCACCACATTCGATTGTGGCTGACGTTTATTATTGTTTACTTCAACTACATACTTGCATCCTTCAAAACACAGCTGTGCATGTTTCAGTTTATGTACCTCACACGCTAAAAGCCCTTGCATGGTTGTCTCAGTTGTTTTGTCAGTCTTGTATCTTCAGACAGAATACTTTGTAAAAATTAATGGCCAATAGTTGACTTGAAATGTAACAACAGTACATCTAATCATTCAACTGTAAATTGCCGTCACCATATTTACTGGCTGAGTGATTATACATGAAAAGACCTCGCGTATTTTCCATAGACCCAAACATGAGATATTTCTGACATCCTTGAGTCTTGATAGATTGAAACTACCATAAATTTCTCAGTCATATAATGAGATAGTGAAATATGTAGCAACATTTTGTGTTAAAATAACAATCCAGTACACAATATGCCCATGGGATAAATACTCATGTAGTCTTTAGAAGTGGTCAGTTACTAGAAACTGAGGGCCGCTATGTCATTCACTTCAACTAAATGTACCTGGTTCTGTATTAGCATGTTTCTTGTAGTGTTTGTGCACTCGAGCTCAGTGTCAGTTAGTAATACCACTTGCCCCACGTGGTTCTACTACAACAATGAGACATGTGAATGTGGATGGCAGTTTGGTAGTAAAGTCAACTGCAATCAGCAGGAAATGACAGCAGAGATTGCAGATGGTTTTTGTGCTACTTCTACTGAACAAGAAGGCCTCTACTATGCTGGCTATTGTCCACTGAGACACACAAAAAACCACACAGACAGAATGTACTCTGAGCTGCCTAGTGATCCTGACTTACTAAATGACACAATGTGTGGTCCTTACAACAGAAAAGGTTTGCTGTGTGGAAGGTGTATTGATGGATATGGTCCTGCAGTATACTCTCTTGATATGAAATGTGCTGACTGTTCCAACATTTCCACAGGATCTGCTATTAGTCTGTACCTGTTTCTTGAGCTCATTCCTATCACACAGTTTTTCATGTGTGTGGTGCTGTTTCGTCTCAACATCACAGCAGGCCCCTTGTTAGGGTATGTGTTATTCTGCCAAATATATTATACTGCTGTACAACATGAAATCTATATATATGATTACATTTTATCACAAGTACCTACAGCTGTTTGGATATTGACATTTTGTGGTATATGGGATCTTCAGTTTTTCAAGTCGGTAATTTCACCATTTTGCATTAGCAGTAAACTAACAGGCATTCATATTCAAATGCTCAATTTAGTGACTGCCACTTATCCAGTTCTGCTTGTCATCATTACCTGGATCCTCATGGAACTACATGCAAGGAACTACAGAATTATCCAAATCCTCTGGAAGCCTTTTAGCATCCTTGTCAACAAGTTCAAGATCACTGCTGTGACTAGTGATTCAGTTATACATGCTTTTGCAACTTTCATCTTGCTCTCAGCTACTACCCTCTCTTATACTGTGATAACTGTTTGCAACCAAGTTTCCGTGTATAGAAATACTGATGGTACACTTTACAAAAAGGTTTTGTACTACGATCCAACCATCACGTTATTCAGCCACAAACATGTTATATACCTTGTATTAGCAGTTGTGGCTTTCATTCTTCTAGTACTCATCCCATCACTACTACTTTGTGTGTACCCTACAAAGATTTATGGCTGTCTATCACGAGTTGTCAGTGCTAGGAAGCGACTGACCATCACAGCATTTGCAGAAGCTATCAACAACTGCTTTAAAGATGGTTTGAATGGTACTCGAGACCACAGGTCATTGGCTGGATTTATTACAGGTGTGGCCATTGTAGGGGGAACAGTTACACTAATAATGACAGAAACTATGCACATTCAGAGATCTACTGCTTTGTTGCTGACATCAATATTTTTCTCTCTCATCATCTTCTATGTGAGGCCCTGTAAGTTAACAATAGCAAACCTCTCACTCGGCTACCATTTATTGGTGATAGGACTACTCTGTTATGCAGTTCGGTGGTGGAAATATTATCCATCCATTCACACAGGAACACTTGAAAAGATTCTCCTCATCATCCCTGCCACCTCCCATATCCTGGTGTTTATGTGGGCTGGATATACAGTTACTCGACGGATAATGTCACACATTGGATATCAATTGAATCCACAGGATTGGAAAGTAGCACTGACTGACTTAGTAAATGCTGTGAAACGACAGTTTAACAGACGACGTAGCAGCTACCAGGTTTTACCTGACACTACAACATAATAACCTCATTTTTATTGGCGATTCAAGTGACCTCCACCTTACGAACTTAACACTTACTCTTTGTCAGACCTGCACATATACACTATACACAAATATATACACACTAAAAGTCCTTACATGGTTGTCTCAGTTGTTTTGTCAGACTTGCTGTTGATATCACTTCTATATACCTAACAGCCAGGAACCCATTCACATTATGGCATTATTATACTACATTTTTGCATTATTATACATTACCATATAAATATTTGAATATGACATCATATGGTTACACCAATTTACAGTTGAGTGATTAGATGTGCTGTCATTACATTTCAAGTTGACTATGCTAGTTTACTAGAAACTGAGGGCAGCTACATGCATGTTGTTTACTTCAACTACATACTTGCATGCTTCAAAATTTCAACTGTGCATCTTTCAAACCTAAGCTTAATACTTCAAAACACAGGTGTGTATCTTTCAGTTTGCATACCTCACACACTAAAAGCCCTTGCATTGGTTGTCTCACTTGTATTTAAGTTGTATGTTGTCAGTCTTGTGTCTTCAGACAGAATACTTCATAAAATGGCCAATAGTTGACTTGAAATGTAACAACAATACATCTAATCACTCAACTGTAAATTGCCGTCACCATATTTACTGGCCGAGTGATTATACATGAAAGGACTTCACATATTTTCCATAGGCCCAAACATGAGATATTTCTGACATTCTTAAGTCTTGATAGATTGAAGCTACCAAATTCCTCAGCCATAAATTGTTATTTATAAGAGTCAGTGAAATAATAACATTTTGTGTTAAAATAACTATGCAGTACACGATATGCCCATAGGATAAATACTCATGTAGTCTTTAGAAGTGGTCAGTTACTAGAAACTGAGGGCAGCTATGTCTTTCACTTCAACTAAATGTACCTGGTTCTGTATTAGCATGTTCTGTATTAGCATGAGCTCATTCCTATCACACTGTTTTTCTTGTGTGTGCACTGTAAAAATATGAAGTTTGTATTAAACACTGGTATGGTTGTCTCAGTTGCATCTTCTCTGGTGTTTACTGTGATTTCCCTATGGTCTGTATCACTATAAGTGGTGGTCAATATTCCCAGAAACAGAAACGATGCAGTAATAAACAAACATCCTTTTGTTGGCCAATAGTAGTTGTACAAGTGTAAAAACATTTTCACTAAAATGTTGGAGGATATAGGGATTGAAGTGCCAAAAGGTATAGAAACAAGGTCAAAGTGCAGCATACATGCAAGCAAAGACAGGGGATGATGGCATTTTATCACAAGTATCTACAGCTGTTTGGATATTGACATTATGTGGTAGAAGAAATTACCATCACCATATTTACTGTTATACATAAAAGAGACCTCACGTATTTTCCACAAACCCAAACATGAGATATTTCTGACATCCTTGAGTCATGATAGATTGAAACTACCATAAATTCCTCAGTCATATGAGATAGTGAAATATGTAGCAACATTTTGTGTTAAAGTAACTATGCAGTACACAAATAACTATGCAATACACAATATGCCCATGGGATAAATACTCATGTAGTCTTTAGAAGTGGTCAGTTACTAGAAACTGAGGACAGCTATGTCGTTCACTTCAACTAAATGTATCTGGTTCTGTATTAGCATGTTTCTTGTAGTGTTTGTGCACTCAAGCTCAGTATCAGTTAGTAATACCACTTGCCCCACGTGGTTCTACTACAACAATGAGACATGTGAATGTGGATGGCAGCTTGGTGGGAAAGTCCACTGCAATCAGCAGGAAATGACAGCAGAGATTATAGATGGTTTTTGTGCTACTTCTACTGAACAAGAAGGCCTCTACTATGCTGGCTATTGTCCACTGAGACACACAAAAAACAACTCAGACAGAATGTTCTCTGAGCTGCCTAGTGATCCTGACTTACTAAATGACACAATGTGTGGTCCTTACAACAGAACAGGTTTGCTGTGTGGAAGGTGTATTGATGGATATGGTCCTGCAGTATACTCCCTTGATATGAAATGTGCTGATTGTTCCAACATTTCCATAGGATCTGCTATTAGTCTGTACCTGTTTCTTGAGCTCATTCCTATCACACTGTTTTTCATATGTGTGGTGCTGTTTCGTCTCAACATCACAGCAGGTCCCTTGTTAGGGTATGTGTTATTCTGCCAAATATATTATACTGCTGTAGGATATGAAATCTTTATATATGATTACATTTTATCACATGTACCTACAGCTGTTTGGATATTGACATTATGTGGTATATGGGATCTGCAGTTTTTCAAGTCAGTAATTTCACCATTTTGTATTAGCAGTAAACTAACAGGCATTGACATTCAAATGCTCAATTTAGTGACTGCCATTTATCCAGTTCTGCTTGTCATCATTACCTGGATCCTCATGGAACTACATGCAAGGAACTACAGAATTATCCAAATCCTCTGGAAGCCTTTTAGCATCCTTTTCAACAAACTCAAGATCACTGCAGTGACTAGTGATGCAGTTATACATGCTTTTGCAACTTTCATCTTGCTCTCAGCTACTACCCTCTCTTACGCTATGGTAACTATTAACAACCGTATTCACGTGTATAGAAGCACTGATGGTGCAATTTACAAACAGGTTTTGTACTACGATCCAACCATCACAGTATTCAGCCACAAACATGTTATATACCTTGTATTAGCAGTTGTGGCTTTCATTCTTCTAGTACTCATCCCATCACTACTACTTTGTGTGTACCCTACAAGGATTTATGGCTGTCTATCACAAGTTGTCAGTGCCAGGAAGCGACTGGCCATCACAGCATTTGCAGAAGCTATCAACAACTGCTTTAAGGATGGTTTGAATGGCACTCGAGACCACAGGTCATTGGCTGGATTTATTACAGGTGTGGCCATTGTAGGGGGAACAGTTGCAATAATTATGACAGAAACTACATCAATTCAGACAAATACTGCTTATTTGCTGACATCGATATTTTTCTCTCTTGTCATCTTCTATGTGAGGCCCTGTAAGTTAACAATAGCAAACCTCTCACTCGGTTACCATTTCTTGGTGATAGGAATACTCCGTTTTGCAGTTCGGTGGTGGAAATATTATCCATCCATTCAAACAGGAACACTTGAAAAGATTTTCATCATCATCCCTGCCACCTCCCATATCCTGGTGTTTATGTGGGCTGGATATACACTTACTCGACGGATAATGTCACACTTTGGATATCAATTGAATCCACACGATTGCAAAGTAGCACTGACTGACTTGGTAAATGCTGTGAAACGACAGTTTAACAGACGACGTAACAGCTACCAGGTTTTGCCTGACACTATAACATAATAACCTCATTTTCATTGGGTGATTGAAGTGACCTCCACCTTACGAACTAACACTGACTTAACACTGACTCTTTGTTTGTCAGACCTGCACTATGTACAAATACATAGCCAGCCACAATGCACTGTAATTGTGTGTGTGTGTGAGTGTATGTGTGTGTGTGTGTGTGTGTGTGTGTGTGTGTGTGTGTGTGTGTTTGTGGGCATTATTATATGTATATATAGCACTAACTAGGAATGCGCATGCGCATTAATGCCTCGCACCAGGTTCATGATCGTCATACTTGTGGAAGTTACTGTGACAAACGATATTCCTAAATGTTATAAGAAAATTGAGCATGGCTAATGAAATTCCTGAAACATGACACCACGTACGCATTGGCTGAGATATGGACTTGGATTAGCTGCCTCGTGATAATGCACTCGATGATTAGAACGTTCTTTCATCCCTGTACCTTTCAACATTTAAATGAAAATGTTTTTTTACACTTGTATATTTCCATCCTACAGCAGGGGACTGATGAACTGTGGAAGATTAGGGATGATTTAATGATTGATGAAACAGGTCACTTATCTTTGTACACAGAAATACTCATACCTCAAAGACTACACCATACACACAACTCACCTGAGACAGTCTTTTTGAATGAAGACAATGAGACGTGTTTGGTGTGTTCTGGACAGATCCTCCACTGGCTGAGCTACCAAGGCAGCTTGGTTAGCTGGGCAGGATAAAATGTACAATGCAAGGCAGTGCCATTAATGATAATTTGCAAGTGTGTGTAGTAAACATGAACTGCAGTGTACATTGATGTCAATACACCAAGAAATTCTGTGTTAGACCACAGAAAGAAATTTAACCAAACCCTCTTTTAGCTGTTATCTAGTGTGCTATATACACATAATGCATGTTTATTGTACGTATATGTACATTGTGTAGGTACTGCTGGTGATGACTTGCTGGAATTACTAGACCAAGCCGTGGCTTGATATCACTTCTAATAACCTAAAACCAGCAACCCATTCACTTACGTTTATGGAATTTTTATACTATACATTTTCGCATTATTATATGTTACTGTGTAAATTTTTGAATATGACGTTATAATGTTTGAAAGGTGTGAGGGCGGTGCTAGGCCCACGTGTTTTCTGATCACCACATTCGATTGTGGCTGACGTTTATACATCCATCTGAGTTGTCGAGCTACTGCTTGGCCTTGTGTATTCTGTGGAACTAGAGAGCAGCTGGGTGTCGAGTCCTGCCTGAGGCAGCTCATTTTCTTTGAAAATAACTGTCTCGGGTGAGTTGTATTGCTTTCAGAGTCTTGTGGTTTAAATATTTCATATACTGTATACTGAGAAATATTTGAGATAGGACATTTTAGTGAAATCCACTTATCAGTATTGCATGAAAACCTTCATGAATATGAGGATAACAGTATGATGTGAATGCAAATTTCACAACTAGCCAAAATTATGAAATTTGCAAAAAATTTAAAATGTGAAAATTTCCAGTATAGCTACACACACTATAGTGGAATCCAATTGTACACCAACATAGCATTTAGGAGGCCATATGATAAATACTTGGAAGGGGCCAGTTTTCTAGAAACTGAGGGCAGCTATATCATTTACTTCAACTATATACTTGCATGCATCTTTCAAACACCTAAGCTAAATGCTTCAAACACAGCGGTGTATCTTTCAGTGTACGTACCTCACACACTAAAACACCCTTGCATTGGTTGTCTCAGTTGTGTCAGTTATGTTTATCAATCTTCAGACAGAATGCTAATGGCCAAAAAGTCGACTTGAAATGTAAGAGTACATCTAATCACTCAACTGTAAATTGCTGTCACCATATTTACTGGCTGAGTGATTATAAATGAAAAGACCTCACGTATTTTCCATAGACCCAAACATGTTAATTAACCTGAAGATGGAAACACAATTACACAAACATCAATGGCAAGTCATTTTTTGGAGGACCCTGAAAAAAAACTCAGGATCCAGCTGGGGTTTGAACCCAGGACCTTCTGATTACTAGTCAGACAATTTAACCACTGAGCCACTGGATCTCTTGTGGCAGAGGAGTGTTGGATGGATGTTAATATCCTAAGGATTGAGTTCCCACCCAGACAATGACTTGGCTCGACAAGCAATTAGGCATATACAACATGCAAAACATGCTATACTCCAACTCAGCCTTAACATGACATTCTTATGTCATGATAGATTGAAAATTCCTCAGCCATAAATTGTTATTTACACATGTATGTGAGTTAGTGAAATAACAACATTTTGTGTTAAAATAACTATGCAGTACACGATACACTGTAAAATGGTAGGGTTATTTTAACTCATTTCATTATTTCAGTTACCAATGACAAATAATTGACAGGCGGAGTGAGCCCTCCTAGTGAACCGAACGGGCGATTTTTCTATATGCATGTATCACACAGTACGGTAGTACTGTGTATATAGGGATTGCTATGGTGTATCCCCATTGAAAACCATATATAAACATTTTGTTAATTTTTACTTTCAATTTGAAGTTTGTTATGATATCAAGGTGAAGAATATGTGAAAAATAACCCTGAAACAAAAAATGGTTGATCTGTGATGTAAGATAAGCGTAATATCTCAAAAAGTGCTTTTCACATTTTTGCCATGTTCTTCATCTTCTTATTCTTCTTCTTCTTCTTCTTCTTGAAGAAGCGTACCTCAATAACTATAAAATCAATGGAATTGAATCTTTGCATGTGGAAATGAACCAATACGTACTGGGGAATAGAGGTATAATTTTTTCGTAGTTCATGTACTACTGATCGTTATCTCTCCCAGCAATGTATTATGAATGAGGATAACTAAAGAGCAAAACTCAGCAACCATGGTAACCATCAACCTGAAAGTTAGCATGTGTTGAGATATCATCGCTAATAGCAACATGACAAAAGCATATGTTATTAACCCTTGTGATTCTTGTAATAATGATGTTAACACTCCTCACAATGCAATACATGTACATGTATATAGCAATTATTTGGAATATACGTGCATAGTACATACGTTTTACGTATATAGTTAGCTTGCGTCATACAATAAAACGATTACGTAATGAGACAAGACTCATTAATGACGTCATTTACACCAGCCGCGCATGCGCAAAAGCTTAGCAACTAGCGCGTAACAACTAGGCACAGAGTGAACGGGCTGATAGAGAACGTGTTGACGATTTGTATATAGCAACTAGCACTTAGTACTACATAAGCAAAACAGAGATGTGTTGACGATTTTTGTGCTACTCTCACCGCCAGAACGCTGCACACGCGTACAGTGTGTTGACTCTGCCTTTACGTAGACTCATGTACCTCGGTAAGCTTATATCATAGATGCCATATAGTATCTATTCTTATATACCGTCTGCTGGAGAAACGGCACGCTATTCTACCACGATACTATATACATGTACCACCAAGCCAAAGCGCTGGTGACTGATAGTACGTTGCTAGCAGGTTTGCTTATTGACCAAAGTTTACGCAGCTGCTGCTTGCAACCAAACCACGCCCTCAGTACTAATCACGCATTTATACAGCTAGTAACTCAATACTTGGTCAGATGTTTATGGATATGGAGAGCACATGCTAGGGAGAATTATTGCTTACAATAGTAAAAAAAATGACAGGAGACAAGTAAATAAAAAATTTAGGAAATTTGAAGTTTAATATAGGAATTGCATAAAAATGAACAGAGACAAGATTGGGACACAGACATGCTATATACATCAATGTACTAAAAGGTATGTTGATGTACATAGCATGTCTGTGTCCCAATCTTGTCTCTGTTCATTTTTATGCAATTCCTATATTACACTACAATTTCTTATTTACTTGTATATAACCAGCACTGTACATACCGTAATGTTATACATGCTTCTAATTTTGCGTGGGCACTCTCCCACTCACCAACAATGTAGCATTCCACTAGTTATACTGCAACTGAGACAACCATGCAAGGGGTAAAGTAACCATAACATTTTTACCATGTATGTCCATAGGATAAATACTCATGTAGTCTTTAGAAGTGGTCAGTTACTAGAAACTGAGGGCAGCTATGTCGTTTATTTCGACTAAATGTACCTGGTTCTGTATTAGAGTGTTTCTTGTAGTGTTTGTGCACTCGAGCTCAGTATCAGCTAGTAATACCACTTGCCCCACGTGGTTCTACTACAACAATGAGACATGTGAATGTGGATGGCAGTTTGATGGGAAAGTCCACTGCAATCAGCAGGAAATGACAGCAGAGATTATAGATGGTTTTTGTGCTACTTCTACTGAACAAGAAGGCCTCTACTATGTTGGATATTGTCCACTGGGACACACAAATAACAACACAGACAGAATGCACTCTGAGCTGCCTAGTGATCCTGACTTACTAAATGACACAATGTGTGGTCCCTACAACAGAAAAGGTTTGCTGTGTGGAAGGTGTATTGATGGATATGGTCCTGCAGTATACTCCCTTGACATGAAATGTGCTGACTGTTCCAACATTTCCACAGGATCTGCTATTAGTCTGTACCTGTTTCTTGAGCTCATTCCTATCACACTGTTTTTCTTGTGTGTGGTGATTTTTCGTTTCAACATCACAGCAGGTCCCTTATTAGGGTATGTGTTATTCTGCCAAATATATTATACTGCTGTACAACATGAAATCTATATATATGATTACATTGTATCACATGTACCTACAGCTGTTTGGATATTGACATTATGTGGTATATGGGATCTTCAGTTTTTCAAGTTGGTAATTTCACCTTTTTGCATTAGCAGTAAACTAACAGGCATTGACATTCAAATGCTCAATTTAGTGACTGCCATTTATCCAGTTCTGCTTGTCATCATTACCTGGATCCTCATGGAACTACATGCAAGGAACTACAGAATTATTCACATCCTCTGGAAGCCTTTTAGCATCGTTGTCAACAAGCTCAAGATCACTGCAGTGACAAGTGATGCAGTTATACATGCTTTTGCAACTTTCATCTTGCTCTCAGCTACTACCCTCTCTTACACTGTGGCAACTATTTACAACCCTGCTCCTGTGTATAGAAGCACTGATGGTGGAACTTACAAACACGTTTTGTACTACGATCCGACCATCACAGTATTCAGCCACAAACATGTTATATACCTTGTATTATCAGTTATGCCTTTCATTCTTCTAGTACTCATCCCATCACTACTACTCTGTGTGTACCCTACAAGGATTTATGAGTGTCTATCCCCTCCCTACATTTTACTTTGTGGGGTTACGCATGTTGTTATTGTTGCATGCAATTATCCTTTGTCTGCATACACGAAATGTAATTCATCTTTGTGGTAGCGTGAACTCTAAACTCCGAACTATATGTTATGTTGTTAGTCTGCCATTGTCATACATGCATAATTTTCACACGGCATTTCCTGCATATATAAGTTGTGTATGGTCATATCATAATCAGTTGTTCACTGTGCACCACTTGTGTTATTACAATCTTGTTCCTTTATTTTTTGGCACTACCATCCCTACATCCTTCAACATTTTAATGAAATGTTTTTTACACTTTATACCTTGTATTATCAGTTATGCCTTTCATTCTTCTAGTACTCATCCCATCACTACTACTCTGTGTGTACCCTACAAGGATTTATGAGTGTCTATCACGAGTTGTCAGTGCCAGGAAGCGACTGGCCATCACAGCATTTGCAGAAGCTATCAACAACTGCTTTAAGGATGGTTTGAATGGTACTCGAGACCACAGGTCATTGGCTGGATTTATTACATGTGTGGCCATTGTAGGGGGAACAGTTACACTAATAATGACAGAAACTACGCACATTCAGAGATCTACTGCTTTTTTGCTGACATCAATATTTTTCACTCTCATCATCTTCTATGTGAGGCCCTGTAAGTTAACAATAGCAAATCTCTCACTCGGCTACCATTTCTTGGTGATAGGAGTACTCTGTTTTGCAGTTCAGTGGTGGAAATATTATCCATCCATTCAAACAGGAACACTTGAAAAGATTCTCCTCATCATCCCTGCCACCTCCCATATCCTGGTGTTTATGTGGGCTGGATATACAGTTACTCGACGGATAATGTCACACTTTGGATATCAATTGAACCCACATGATTGCAAAGTAGCACTGACTGACTTGGTAAATATTGTGAAGCAACAGTTTAACAGACGATATAGCTGCTACCAGATTTTACCTGACACTACATGATTGAAGTGACCTCCACCTTATGAACTAACACTGACTTAACACTGACTCTTTGTTTGTCAGACCTGCACTATGTACAAATACATAGCCAGCCACAATGCACTGTAATTATGTGTGTGTGTGTGTGTGTGTGTGTGTGTGTGTGTGTGTGTGTGTGTGTGTGTGTGTGTGTGTGTGTGTGTGTGTGTGTGTGTGCATTATATGTATATATAGCACTAACTAGAAATGTGCATGCGCATTAATGCCTCGCACCATGGTTGTCATACTTGTGGAAGTTACTGTGACAAATAATATTTCTAAATGTCACTCCAATGAAATTGAGCATGGCTAATGAAATTCCTGAAATGTGACACCACGTACGCATTGGCTGAGATATGGACCTGGATAAGTATTTATCTTATATATATGTAACAACACTGTACATACCGTAACGTTATACATGCTTCTAAGAACATCTACATTGTATGATAATAGAGGGGGGCCGGGGTGGATTTGAAAGTGTGAAAATTTCTTTATCTTTGTTTTCATGTAGCGTTACCAATGACAAAGTCAATGTTCTCCAATTAGAAACACGCCAGGTATGTACATGTATGTACTGTACATATATACACACAAAGAGACCTATATACGTAGGTTAGTAGAGCATATGCTGCAGAATGCAGAATGCTGTGGGTTTGAGTCCTGCCTGAGGCAGTTCAAATGACTGTCATGGGTGAGTTGCATTGCTTTGAGAGTCTCGTGGTTCATATACTGCAAAGAAAAGCAAAATCCACTTATCCGTATTGCATGAAAAACCTTCATGACCATGAAGATAACAAGATGCAAATTTCACAACTAGCCAAAATCATGAAATTTGCAAGATGTGAAAATTCCCAGTATACACACTATAGTGGAATCCAATTGTACACAAACATAGCATTTAGGAGGCCATATGATAAATACTTTAGAAGAGGTCAGTTTACTAGAAACTGAGGGCAGCTATGTCATTTACTTCAACTACATACTTGCATGCATCTTTCAACAACCTAAGCTAAATGCTTCAAAACACAGCTGTGCATCTTTCAGTTTACATACCTCACAAACTAAAAGCCCTTGCATTGGTTTTCTTAGTTGTGTCTCAGTTGTATGTTTTGTCAGTCTTCAGACATACATGTAATACTTCGTAAAATGGCCAATAGTCAACTTCAAATGTAACAACAGCACATCTAATGTTATACGTGCTTCTAATATTGTGTGCACTCTCCCGCCCACCAACAATGCATAGCATTCCACTAGTTATACTGCAACTGAGACAACCATGCAAGGGGTAAAGTAACCATAACATTTTTACCATGTATGCCATAAGATAAATACTCATGTAGTCTTTAGAAGTGAAGAATGTGGATCACAGCTTGGTGGGAAAGTCCACTGCAATCAGCAGGAAATGACAGCAGAGATTATAGATGGTTTTTGTGCTACTTCTACTGAACAAGAAGGCCTCTACTATGCTGGCTTTTGTCCACTGAGACACATAGAAAACAACACAGACAGAATGTACTCTGAGCTGCCTAGTGATCCTAACTTACTAAATGACACAATGTGTGGTCCTTACAACAGAAAAGGTTTGCTGTGTGGAAGGTGTATTGATGGATATGGTCCTGCAGTATACTCCTTTAACAAGAAATGTGCTGACTGCTCACAGATTTCCACAGGATCTGCTATTAGTCTGTATCTGTTCTAATCATTCAACTGTAAATTGCCGTCACTATATTTACTGGCTGAGTGGTTATACATGAAAAGACCTCACATATTTTCCACAGACCCAAACATGAGATATTTCTGACATCCTTGAGTCATGATAGATTGAAACTACCATAAATTCCTCAGTCATATAATGAGATGAAATATGTAGCAACATTTTGTGTTAAAATAACAATCCAGTACACAATATGCCCATGGGATAAATACTCATGTAGTCTTTAGAAGTGGTCAGTTACTAGAAACTGAGGATAGCTATGTCGTTCACTTCAACTAAGTGTTCCTGGTTTTGTTTTCTTGCAGTGTTTGTGCACTCGAGCTCAGTATTAGCTAGTAATAATACCACTTGTCCCACGTGGTTCTACTACAACAATGAGACATGTGAATGTGGATCACAGCTTGGTTGGAAGGTCCACTGCAATCAGCAGGAAATGACAGCAGAGATTGCAGGTGGTTTTTGTGCTACTTCTACTGAACAAGAAGGCCTCTACTATGCTGGTGATTGTCCACTGAGACACACAAAAAACAATACAGACAGAATGTTCTCTGAGCTGCCTAGTGATCCTAACTTACTAAATGACACAATGTGTGGTCCTTACAATAGAAAAGGTTTGCTGTGTGGAAGGTGTATTGATGGATATGGTCCTGCAGTATACTCCCTTGACATGAAATGTGCTGACTGCTCAAAGATTTCCACAGGCTCTGCTACTAGTCTGTACCTGTTTCTTGAGCTCATTCCTATCACACTGTTTTTCATATGTGTGGTCCTTTTTCGTCTCAACATCACAGCAGGTCCCTTATTAGGGTATGTGTTATTCTGCCAAATATATTTTACTTCTGCTGTACGATATGACATTTTTATATATGATTACATTTATTTATCACATGTACCTACAGCTGTTTGGATATTGACATTTTGTGGTATATGGGATCTTCAGTTTTTCAAGTCGGTAATTCCACCATTTTGCATTAGCAGTAAACTAACAGGCATTGACATTCAAATGCTCAATTTAGTGACTGCCATTTATCCAGTTCTGCTTGTCATCATTACCTGGATCCTCATGGAACTACATGCAAGGAACTACAGAATTATCCAAATCCTCTGGAAACCTTTTAGCATTGTTGTCAACAAGCTCAAGATCACTTCGGTGACTAGTGATGCAGTTATACATGCTTTTGCAACTTTCATCTTGCTCTCAGCTACTACCCTCTCTTTTACTATGATAAATGTTTACAACCAAGCTCCCGTGTATAGAAATACTGATGGTACACTTTACAAAAAGGTTTTGTACTATGATCCAACCATCACGTTATTCAGCCACAAACATGTTATATACATTGTATTAGCAGTTGTGCCTTTCATTCTTCTAGTACTCATCCCATCACTACTACTCTGTGTGTACCCTACAAGGATTTATGGCTGTCTATCACGAGTTGTCAGTGCCAGGAAGCGACTGGCCATCATAGCATTTGCAGAAGCTATCAACAACTGCTTTAAGGATGGTTTGAATGGTACTCGAGACCACAGGTCATTGGCTGGATTTATTACAGGTGTGGCCATTGTAGGGGGAACAGTTACACTAATAATGACAGAAACTACGCACATTCAGAGATCTACTGCTTTTTTGCTGACATCAATATTTTTCTCTCTCATCTTCTTCTATGTGAGGCCCTGTAAGTTAACAATAGCAAACCTCTCACTTGGCTACCATTTCTTGGCAATAGGACTACTCTGTTTTGCAGTTCGGTGGTGGAAATATTATCCATCCATTCAAACAGGAACACTTGAAAAGATTCTCCTCATCATCCCTGCCACCTCCCATATCCTGGTGTTTATGTGGGCTGGATATACAGTTACTCGACAGATAATGTCACACTTTGGATATCAATTGAACCCACATGATTGCAAAGTAGCACTGACTGACTTGGTAAATGCTGTGAAACGACAGTTTAACAGACGACGTAACAGCTACCAGGTTTTACCTGACACTACAACATAATAACCTCATTTTTATTGGCGATTCAAGTGACCTCCACCTTACGAACTTAACACTTACTCTTTGTCAGACCTGCACGTAAACACTATATACAAATATATGGCCAGCACTGCATGTGTATGTGTATGTGCATTATTATATGTATAGCACCTTTATATTTTAATTAGAACATTCTTCATCCCTACATCCTTCAACATTTTAAGTGAAAAATGTTTTTACACTTGTATATTCCATCTTATATAGCAGGGGACTGATGAACTGTGGAGGATAAGGGATGATTTAACGATTGATGAAACAGGTCACATATCTTTGTACACATGAATACCCATACCTCAAAGACTACACCATACACACAACTCACCTGGGACAGTCTTTTTGAATGAAGACAATGAGATGAGCGTTGCCAAGGACAAAGCTCTCCAATTAGAAACACACCAGGTATGTACATGTATGTACTGTATATACAAGTGTAAAAAACATTTCATTAAAATGTTAAAGGATGTAGGGATGGTAGTGCCAAAAATTAAAGAAACAAGATTGTAATAACCCGAGTGGTGCACAGTGAATAATTGATTATGATACGTATATAGTTTGGAGTTCAGAGTTCACGCTACCACAAAGATGAATTACAATTCATGTATGCAGACAAGGGATAATTGCATGCAACAATAACAACATGCGTAACCCCCATGAAATAAAATGTAGGGAGGGGTTACGCATGTTGTTATTGTTGCATGCAATTATCCCTTGTCTGCATACATGAATTGTAATTCATCTTTGTGGTAGCGTGAACTCTGAACTCCAAACTATATACGTATCATAATCAATTATTCACTGTGCACCACTCGGGTTATTACAATCTTGTTTCTTTAATTTTTGGCACTACCATCCCTACATCCTTTAACATTTTAATGAAATGTTTTTTACACTTGTTGCACTAATTTTTCTTGGGTACCTACAGTGTCCATTTCTGTACGTGGAGTGATCCCTACTTGCTTGTGTTCGCACGAGCCCCACCCGCTTCTACTCCCGCGGACCTGCGCGCGCGCTTGAGCCCCACCTTTCTATGAAACGTGTGCACGTGACCACAAAGAAAATGGCTTCCGACAAATAAGGAAAATTTGCGATTATACAGTTGTGAGTATATAAATTGGTCAAGGATCACGCACGCAAGGGAAAGGAGTCGTTTCATGTAAAAACCAAGGACAGTACTTGTGCCACTTTTGCGGTAGGCCAGTTCAACTGAATTAGAAGAAGATGATGAACAAAACTATCCAAAAAGGGGTGTGTGGCAAATTCCGTAAGTCATTGTAGCTGTGTATTTTACGTACTTTGAGGGTCTTAGCGGGTACAGAATCACTCGTAGAGTACGTGTATGTATCTAAAAGGGCTTGTAACTGCCGCGTTTGGGAGTTCTGAGCCATTCTATTTTGGAAAATGGGCGTGTCCTGTCGGCGCCATCCAGTCTACCGACTCCCTGATATACACACAAACAGATGTGTAGGTTGGTTTTGATAAATACTTTGGAAGAGGTCAGTTTACTAAAAACTGGGGAGGTATGTCCAAGGACTGCCATGGACTGTCCTAGGATTCAATATACCACATCCATATGTATCAATATATCATCTTCTGCGTAGTCTTCACCGCAAGCCCAGCCTCCCTGGTAGAGCTTCATCAGGCATTCAGCTCCACCCCCTTTACTGATGGGGAGGGGCTGCGGCTGCTCCTCAGACAGGGTTATCTAGTTGTCAGAAAGGGGATATAGGATAATATCCCAGCACAGTTCATGGCAATCCTAGACATAAAACTGATATGCTTGCATCCTTCAAAACACAGCTGTGCATATTTCAGATTATGTACCTCACACACTAGAAGTCCTTGCATGGTTGTCTCAGTTGTTTTGTCAGACTTGCTGTTGATATCACTTCTATATACCTAACAACCAGGAGCCCATTCACGTTATGACATTTTTATACTACATTTTTCGCATTATTATACATTACCATATAAATATTTGAATATGACATCATATGGTCACACCGATTTACAGTTGAGTGATTAGATATGCTGTTATTACATTTCAAGTTGAATATGCTAGTTTACTAGAAACTGAGGGCAGCTACATGCATGTTGTTTACTTCAACTACATAATTGCATGCTTCAAAATTTCAACTGTGCATCTTTCAAACCTAAGCTTAATACTTCAAAACACAGCTGTGTATCTTTCAGTTTGCATACCTCACACACTAAAAGCCCTTGCATTGGTTGTCTCACTTGTATTTAAGTTGCATGTCGTCAGTCTTGTGTCTTCAGACAGAACACTTCATAAAATGGCCAATAGTTGACTTGAAATGTAACAACAGTACATCTAATCATTCAACAGCAAATTACCATCACCATATTTACTGGCTGAGTGATTATACATGAAAAGACCTCACGTATTTTCCACAGACCCAAACATGAGATATTTCTGACATCCTTGAGTCATGATAGATTGAAACTACCATAAATTCCTCAGTCATATAATGAGATAGTGAAATATGTAGCAACATTTTGTGTTAAAATAACAATCCAGTATGCGATATGCCCATAGGATAAATACTCATGTAGTCTTTAGAAGTGGTCAGTTACTAGAAACTGAGGGCCGCTATGTCGTTCACTTTAACTAAATGTACCTGGTTCTGTATTAGCATATTTCTTGTAGTGTGCATGCACTCGAGCTCAGTATCAGCTAGTAATAATACCACTTGTCCCACGTGGTTCTACTACAACAATGAGACATGTGAATGTGGATCACAGCTTGGTTGGAAGGTCCACTGCAATCAGCAGGAAATGACAGCAGAGATTGCAGGTGGTTTTTGTGCTACTTCTACTGAACAAGAAGGCCTCTACTATGCTGGTGATTGTCCACTGAGACACACAAAAAACAATACAGACAGAATGTTCTCTGAACTGCCTAGTGATCCTAACTTACTAAATGACACAATGTGTGGTCCTTACAACAGAAAAGGTTTGCTGTGTGGAAGGTGTATTGATGGATATGGTCCTGCAGTATACTCCCTTGACATGAAATGTGCTGACTGCTCAAAGATTTCCACAGGATCTGCTACTAGTCTGTACCTGTTTCTTGAGCTCATTTCTATCACATTGTTTTTCTTGTGTGTGGTCCTTTTTCGTCTCAACATCACAGCAGGTCCCTTGTTAGGGTATGTGTTATTCTGCCAAATATATTTTACTTCTGCTGTACAATATGACATTTTTATATATGATTACATTTTATCACATGTACCTACCGCTGTTTGGATATTGACATTTTGTGGTATATGGGATCTTCAGTTTTTCAAGTCAGTAATTCCACCATTTTGCATTAGCAGTAAACTAACAGGCATTGACATTCAAATGCTCAATTTAGTGACTGCCATTTATCCAGTTCTGCTTGTCATCATTACCTGGATCCTCATGGAACTACATGCAAGGAACTACAGAATTATCCAAATCCTCTGGAAGCCTTTTAGCATCGTTGTCAACAAGCTCAAGATCACTGCTGTGACTAGTGATGCAGTTATACATGCTTTTGCAACTTTCATCTTGCTCTCAGCTACTACCCTCTCTTTTACTGTGATAACTGTTTACAACCAAACTTCCGTGTATAGAAATACTGATGGTACACTTTACAAAAAGGTTTTGTACTACGATCCAACCATCACGTTATTCAGCCACAAACATGTTATATACCTTGTATTAGCAGTTGTGGCTTTCATTCTTCTAGTACTCATCCCATCACTACTACTCTGTGTGTACCCTACAAGGATTTATGGCTGTCTATCACAAGTTGTCAGTGCCAGGAAGCGACTGGCCATCACAGCATTTGCAGAAGCTATCAACAACTGCTTTAAGGATGGTTTGAATGGTACTCGAGACCACAGGTCATTGGCTGGATTTATTACATGTGTGGCCATTGTAGGGGGAACAGTTACACTAATAATGACAGAAACTACGCACATTCAGAGATCTACTGCTTTGTTGCTGACATCAATATTTTTCACTCTCATCATCTTCTATGTGAGGCCCTGTAAGTTAACAGTAGCAAACCTCTCACTCGGCTACCATTTCTTGGTGATAGGACTACTCTGTTTTGCAGTTCGGTGGTGGAAATATTATCCATCCATTCAAACAGGAACACTTGAAAAGATTCTCCTCATCATCCCTGCCACCTCCCATATCCTGGTGTTTATGTGGGCTGGATATACAGTTACTCGACGGATAATGTCACACTTTGGATATCAATTGAACCCACATGATTGGAAAGTAGCAGTGACTGACTTGGTAAATGCTGTGAAACGACAGTTTAACAGACGATGTAGCAGCTACCAGGTTTTACCTGACACTACAACATAATAACTATTGGCGATTCAAGTGACCTCCACCTTACGAACTTAACACTTACTCTTTGTCAGACCTGCACATATACACTATACACAAATATATACACACTAAAAGTCCTTGCATGGTTGTCTCAGTTGTTTTGTCAGACTTGCTGTTGATATCACTTCTATATACCTAACAGCCAGGAACCCATTCACATTATGGCATTATTATACTACATTTTCGCATTATTATACATTACCATATAAATATTTGAATATGACATCATATGGTGACACCAATTTACAGTTGAGTGATTAGATGTGTTGTTATTACATTTCAAGTTGACTATGCTAGTTTACTAGAAACTGAGGGCAGCTACATGCATGTTGTTTACTTCAACTACATAATTGCATGCTTCAAAATTTCAACTGTGCATCTTTCAAAACCTAAGCTTAATACTTCAAAACACAGCTGTGTATCTTTCAGTTTGCATACCTCACACACTAAAAGTCCTTGCATTGGTTGTCTCACTTGTATTTAAGTTGCATGTCGTCAGTCTTGTGTCTTCAGACAGATCACTTCATAAAATGGCCAATAGTTGACTTGAAATGTAACAACAGTACATCTAATCAGTCAACTATAAACTAGTTGAATGCTACGCATTGTTGGCGAGCGGAGAGTGCGCACGCAAAATTAGAAGCACGTATAACGTTATGGTATGTACATCACCCGTCACATATAAATATATATATATATATATACAGAAAAATCGGCCCGTTGACATCACTAGGAGGGCTCGTTCCACTCGCCAATTACCGTCACCATATTTACTGGCTGAGTGATTATACATGAAAGGACTTCACATATTTTCCACAGACACAAGCATGAGATATTTCTGACATCCTTGAGTCATGATAGATTGAAACTACCATAAATTCCTCAGTCATATAATGAGATAGTGAAATATGTAGCAACATTTTGTGTTAAAATAACAATCCAGTACACAATATGCCCATGGGATAAATACTCATGTAGTCTTTAGAAGTGGTCAGTTACTAAAAACTGAGGGCCGCTATGTCGTTCACTTCAACTAAATGTACCTGGTTCTGTATTAGCGTATTTCTTATAGTGTTTGTGCACTCGAGCTCAGTATCAGTTAGTAATAATACCACTTGTCCCACGTGGTTCTACTACAACAATGAGACATGTGAATGTGGATGGCAGTTTGGTGGGAAAGTCCACTGCAATCAGCAGGAAATGACAGCAGAGATTGCAGATGGTTTTTGTGCAACTTCTACTGAACAAGAAGGCCTCTATATACTATGTTGACTTATGTCCACTGGGACACACAGAAAACAATACAGACAGAGTATTGTCTGACATGCCTAGTGATCCTAACTTACTAAATGACACAATGTGTGGTCCTTACAACAGAACAGGTTTGCTGTGTGGAAGATGTATTGATGGATATGGTCCTGCAGTATACTCTCTTGATATGAAATGTGCTGACTGTTCCAAGATTTCCACAGGATCTGCTATTAGTCTGTACCTGTTTCTTGAGTTCATTCCTATCACATTGTTTTTCTTGTGTGTGCACTGTAAAAATATTAAGTTTGTATTAAACACTGGTATGGTTGTCTCAGATGCATCTTCTCTGGTGTTTACTGTGATTTCCCTATGGTCTGTATCACTATAAGTGGTGGTCAATATTCCCAGAAACAGAAACGATGCAGTAATAAACAAACATCCTTTTGTTGGCCAATAGTATTTGTACAAGTGTAAAAACATTTTCACTAAAATGTTGAAGGATATAGGGACTGAAGTGCCAAAAAGTATAGAAACAAGGTCAAAGTGCAGCATACATGCAGGCAAAGACAGGGGATGATAGCATTTTATCACAAGTATCTACAGCTGTTTGGATATTGACATTATGTGGTAGAAGAAATTACCGTCACCATATTTACTAGCTGAGTGGTTATACATAAAAGAGACCTCACGTATTTTCCACAGACCCAAACATGAGATATTTCTGACATCCTTGAGTCATGATAGATTGAAACTACCATAAATTCCTTAGTCATATGAGATAGTGAAATATGTAGCAACATTTTGTGTTAAAATAACTATGCAGTACACAATATGTACACAATGTACACAAGATTTCCATAGGATCTGCTATTAGTCTGTACCTGTTTCTTGAGCTCATTCCTATCACACTGTTTTTCATGTGTGTGGTGCTGTTTCGTCTCAACATCACAGCAGGTCCCTTGTTAGGGTATGTGTTATTCTGCCAAATATATTATACTGCTGTAGGATATGAAATCTTTATATATGATTACATTTTATCACAAGTACCTACAGCTCAGCTACAGGTCATTGGCTGGATTTATTACATGTGTGGCCATTGTAGGGGGAACAGTTACACTAATAATGACAGAAACTACGCACATTCAGAGATCTACTGCTTTGTTGCTGACATCAATATTTTTCACTCTCATCATCTTCTATGTGAGGCCCTGTAAGTTAACAATAGCAAACCTCTCACTCGGCTACCATTTCTTGGTGATAGGACTACTCTGTTTTGCAGTTCGGTGGTGGAAATATTATCCATCCATTCAAACAGGAACACTTGAAAAGATTCTCCTCATCATCCCTGCCACCTCCCATATCCTGGTGTTTATGTGGGCTGGATATACAGTTACTCGACGGATAATGTCACACTTTGGATATCAATTGAATCCACAGGATTGCAAAGCAGCACTGACTGACTTGGTAAATGCTGTGAAACGACAGTTTAACAGACGATGTAGCAGCTACCAGGTTTTACCTGACACTACAACATAATAACTATTGGCGATTCAAGTGACCTCCACCTTACGAACTTAACACTTACTCTTTGTCAGACCTGCACATATACACTATACACAAATATATACACACTAAAAGTCCTTGCATGGTTGTCTCAGTTGTTTTGTCAGACTTGCTGTTGATATCACTTCTATATACCTAACAGCCAGGAACCCATTCACATTATGGCATTATTATACTACATTTTCGCATTATTATACATTACCATATAAATATTTGAATATGACATCATATGGTGACACCAATTTACAGTTGAGTGATTAGATGTGTTGTTATTACATTTCAGTTTAACAGACAACATAACAGCTACCAGGTTTTACCTGACACTATAACATAATAACCTCATTTTCATTAGGTGATTGAAGTGACCTCCACCTTACGAACTAACACTGACTTAACACTGACTCTTTGTTTGTCAGACCTGCACTATGTACAAATACATAGCCAGCCACAATGCATTGTAATTGTGTGTGTGTGTGTGTGTGTGTGTGTGTGTGTGTGTGTGCACATTATTATATGTATATATAGCACTAACTAGGAATGTACATGCGCATTAATGCCTCGCACCAGGTCCATGGTCGTCATACTTGTGGAAGTTACTGTGACAAACGATATTCATAAATGTCACTCCAGTGAAATTGAGCATGGCTAATGAAATCCCTGAAACATGACACCACGTACGTACACATTGGCTGATGGATTAGCTGCCTCGCACTAATGCACTCAGCAATTAGAACGTTCTTCCATCCCTGTACCTTTCAAAATTTAAATGAAAATGTTTTTTTTACACTTGTATATTTCCATCCTACAGCAGGGGACTGATGAACTGTGGAGGATTAGGGATGATTTAACAATTGATGAAACAGGTCACATAGTTATATCTTTGTACACATGAATACCCATATCTCAAAGACTACACCATATACACAACTCACCTGGGACAATCTTTTTGAATGAAGACAATGAGATGTTTTTGGTGTGTTCTGGACAGATCCTCCACTGGCTGAGCTACCGAGGCAGCTTGGTTAGCTGAGCAAGATCAAACGTACAATGCAAGGCAGTGCAGATAATTTACAAGTTCTGTGTTAGGCCACAGAAAGGAAGTTAACCAAACTCTCTCCCTCATGAGCGTCTGGCCTGAAAGACTACTCTTGTGTACACAATGAATGTTGTATGGGATGGTTAGTTGGGTTTCTTTCTTGTGCTATATACACATATGCATGTTTATTGTACATGTACATTGTGTAGGTACTGCTGGTGATGACTTGCTGGAATTATTAGAGGCTTGATATCACTTCTAATAACCTTACAGCCAGCAACCCACTTCGGTTACGTTTCTGGAATTTTTACGCTATACATTTTCGCATTATTATACTTTACCGTATAAATTTTTGAATATGACATCATCATTTTTGAAAGGTGTGAGGGCGGTGCTAGGCCCACGCGTTTTCCGATCACCACATTTGATTGTGGCTGACGTTTATGCATCCATCTGAGTTGTCGAGCTACTGCTTGGCCTTGTGTATTCCGTGGAACTAGAGAGCAGCTGGGTGAAGACTAGTAGTGCCGGCCATATCATACCTTTGCGGAATGCCATAATCATATTTTTGTGGTTGAATACTTCACACAACCACACCCACATGCACGATCACACCAAATACAGGGAAGTAAGGGTGGGTGGGAAATTTAGTTCACTGCAGCCTTCTGCTTGGCACATGATTAGCTGCCTCAGGCTATTTATAGGCTATCTTGCGCATATGCTGTATCTACTAGTGTGCTCCCCTTTGACCTCGCCTTATGCTGCCATGGCCCAGGGCTCCCTCTCTTGATAGTTATTATTCAATGACCCTCATCATGTGCATATGGAGCTCTTGTTCAAGCAGTAACCGCTAATTAGGTGTCCCAATTACAGGGGTTGGGATATTTAGGGCAGCAAAGTGTCTTGGGCAGTTTATCTCATTAAAGAGCCCTGATTATAGGTGTAATAAGGTAAAGTGTAGACTATGTGTGTGTGGTCAGTGACTGGTGTGACATCATGTATACATGTTGTATGAACTGGAAGCTTATTGCAGGCTAAGGGATGGGTGTGGCTGGGTGAGACTTGGACAGTCAAGTTGCTAGACTATAACATCCAACAAAATAGGTACATGACCTTAATTGGGGTGCATTCGACCATGCATCTCATGCACTTCAATTAAGGTTATGTAACTACTATTTAACATTTGAGCTGTGGTTTGCTGATGATATGTCAGATGATATTTTGTGGAAAAAAATATGTATGTCTATACATGGCTCACATTGTTAGCTGTCCTTCCTTTTCTACATTATGTTATCCCCTCCCCTCCACTCTCTGTATCCCTTTTTTCAGTCCTTTCCTACTAGAAACTCTTTCAAATTGGATCTGTTTCCAGAGCTTGAATTAGAAGATGAAGATGGTGATGATGGCAATCAAAAATAGTTTGTACTACATGTATATACTGATTTGGTCCCAATGGCCCTATGTTATGAATACTGCTTTTGAATTCACCTGTTGTTGAGATGTTTTGCTTGCTTTGCCTTGGCCCAGCCAGCCGAGCTGCCTCAGTAGCTTAGTTGGTAAGAGCATTACCTTAGTCCTAGAATGCAGGTGTTCAAATCTCTCCCAAGGCAACTAATTTTATTTTGAAGGCTACTTTGATTGAGTTGTGTTGCGGTGGTGTTAAAGCATCTCTGTGAGATATACATGTATATAGTTGTACAATATGGACATTCTTGGGATATATAAGAAATGGTATCAGTGAGCTGTTATGATTTTAGACGTTGAAAAGTACACAAATATGGCATTTGGGAATATAAAATTAATGTCCTCTTTATAGATATGTATGCTCAACTATGATGCATGTACATCTACATTGTATGATAATAGAGGGGGTGGATTTGAGAGTGTGAAAATTTGTTTTTCATGTAACATTACCAATGACAAAGACAATGTTCTCCAATTAGAAACACACCAGGTATGTACATATATATATACAATGTATATATATATATATATACACACACAAAGAATGTCTTGGGTTCGAGTCCCGCTTGAGGCAGCTCATTTTACTTTGAAAATGACTGTCTTGGGTGAGCTAATCGCATTGTGTTAGAATATTTCATATTAAAATTTAATTTAAAATTTAAATATTTTATATACTGTATACTGAGAAATATTTGAGATAGGAAATGTTAGAGAAATCCACTTATCAGTACTGAAAGAAAAATTTAGGATCACAGGGTCATGTGAATTTCATGACCAAAATCGTGAATTTAAAATGCGAAACCTCACTTCAAGAGGTATGTCCAGGACTGCCACGGACTGTGAGGTATGGTGGGAGCAGCTGTTATTAACTTCAACTACATACTTGCATCCTTCAAAACACAGCTGTGCATATTTCAGTGTATGTACCTCACACACTAAAAGCCCTTGCATGGTTGTCTCAGTTGTTTTGTCAGTCTTGTATCTTCAGACAGAATTCTTCGTAAAATGGTCAATAGTCGAATTGAACTGTAACAGCAGCACATCTAATCATTCAACAGCACATTGCCATCACCATATCTACTGGCCGAGTGATTATACATGAAAAGACCTCACATATTTTCCATAGACCCAAACATGAGATATTTCTGACATCCTTGAGTCATGATAGATTGAAACTACCATAAATTCCTCAGCCATTTATATATGAGATAGTGAAATACGTAACAGCATTTTGTGTTAAAATAACAATCCAGTATGCGATATGCCCATAGGATAAATACTCATGTAGTTTTTAGAAGTGGTTAGTTACTAGAAACTGAAGGCAGCTATGTTGTTCACTTCAACTAAATATACTTGGTTCTGTATTAGCACGTTTCTTGTAGTGTGTGTGCACTCGACCTTAGTATCAGCTAGTAATAATACCACTTGCCCCACGTGGTTCTACTACAACAATGACACATGTGAATGTGGATGGCAGTTTGAGAAGGTCCACTGCAATCAGCAGGAAATGACAGCAGAGATTGCAGGTGGTTTTTGTGCCACTTCTACTGAACAAGAAGGCCTCTACTATGTTGGCTTATGTCCACTGGGACACACAGAAAACAACACAGACAGAGTGTTCTCTGAGCTGCCTAGTGATCCTAACTTACTAAATGACACAATGTGTGGTCCTTACAACAGAAAAGGTTTGCTGTGTGGAAGGTGTATTGATGGATATGGTCCTGCAGTATACTCCCTTGACATGAAATGTGCTGACTGTTCCAAGATTTCCACAGGATCTGCTATTATTCTGTACCTGTTTCTTGAGCTCATTCCTATCACACTGTTTTTCATGTGTGTGGTGATTTTTCATCTCAACATCACAGCAGGTCCCTTGTTAGGGTATGTGTTATTCTGTCAAGTATGGTATTCTGTTTTTGTAGGATATGAAATCTTTATATTTGATTACATTTTATCACAAGTACCTACAGCTGTTTGGATATTGACATTATGTGGTATATGGGATCTTCAGTTTTTCAAGTCAGTAATTTCACCATTTTGCATTAGCAGTAAACTAACAGGCATTGACATTCAAATGCTCAATTTAGTGAATGCCATTTATCCAGTTCTGCTTGTCATCATTACCTGGATCCTCATGGAACTACATGCAAAAAACTACAGAATTATTCAAATCCTCTGGAAGCCTTTTAGCATCGTTGTCAACAAGCTCAAGATCACTGCCGTGACTAGTGATGCAGTTATACATGCTTTTGCAACTTTCATCTTGCTCTCAGCTACTACCCTCTCTTACACTGTGGTAACTATTTACAACCATGCTCCTGTGCATAGAAGCACTGATGGTACAATTTACAAAAATGTTTTGTACTACGATCCAACCATCACAGTATTCAGCCACAAACATGTTATATACATTGTATTAGCAGTTGTGCCTTTCATTCTTCTAGTACTGATCCCATCACTACTACTCTGTGTGTACCCTACAAGGATTTATGAGTGTCTATCACGAGTTGTCAGTGCCAGGAAGCGACTGGCCATCACAGCATTTGCAGAAGCTCTCAACAACTGCTTTAAGGATGGTTTAAATGGCACTCGAGACCACAGGTCATTGGCTGGATTTATTACGGGTGTGGCCATTGTAGGGGGAACAGTTACACTAATAATGACAGAAACTACACACATTCAGAGATCTACTGCTTTTTTGCTGACATCAATATTTTTCTCTCTCATCGTCTTCTATGTGAGGCCCTGTAAGTTAACAATAGCAAACCTCTCACTTGGCTACCATTTCTTGGCAATAGGACTACTCTGTTTTGCAGTTCGGTGGTGGAAATATTATCCGTCCATTCAAACAGGAACACTTGAAAAGATTTTCATCATCATCCCTGCCACCTCCCATATCCTGGTGTTTATGTGGGCTGGATATACACTTACTCGACGGATAATGTCACACTTTGGATATCAATTGAATCCACATGATTGCAAAGTAGCACTGACTGACTTGGTAAATGCTGTGAAGCAACAGTTTAACAGACGACGTGGCAGCTACCAGGTTTTACCTGACACTACAACATAATATCATTTCCTGTACATCATGTGATTGAAGTGTCCCCCACATTATGAACTCAACACTGACTCTTTTGTTGTCAGACCTGCACTATACACAAATACATAGCCAGCCACAATGCACTGTAATTGTGTATGTGTGTGTGCATTATTATATGTATAGCACCTTTATATTTTAATTAGAACATTCTTCATCCCTACATCCTTCAATATTTTTGAAAAATGTTTTACACTTGTTAATAATATTATTTCCATCCTATAGCAGGGGACTGATGAACTATGGAAGATTAGGGATGATTTAACGATTGATGAAACAGGTCACTTATCTTTGTACACATGAATACCACATACCTCAAAGCCTCCACCATACAAATAACTCACCTGGGACAGTCTTTTTGATTTGAAGACAATGAAAATGTTTTTGGTGTGTTCTGGACAGATCCTCCACTGGCTGAGCTACCAAGGCAGCTCGGTTAGCTGGGCAGAATTAAACATACAATGCAAGGCAAGTGCATCTCAACCTGTATGTCTAGTTGATGTTGCACAATCACATCAAGGTGGCTGTTACCATTAATCGTGATAATTTGCAAGTGAACACGCCAAGAAATTCTGTGTTAGGCCACAAAAAAACTGTATGTTGTATGGGTTGGCGAGGTGGGTTTCCTTCTAGTGTGCTATATACACATATGCATGTTTATTGTCATGTACATTGTGTAGGTACTGCTGGTGATGACTTGCTGGAATTACTAGACCAAGCTGTGGCTTGATATCACTTTTATAACCTACAACCAAGCAACCCATTCACTTACGTTTACAGAACTGTACATTTTCGCATTATTATATGTTACTGTGTAAATTTTTGAATATGACGTTATAGTTTTTGAAAGCTGTGAGGACGGTGCTAGGCACACGCATTTTCCGATCACCACATTCAATTGTGGCTAACATTTATGCATCCATCTGAGTTTTCAACCTACTGCTTGGCCTTGTGTATTCCATGGAACTAGAGAGCAGCTGGGTGAAGACTAGTAGTGCCGGCCATATCATACCTTTGTGGAATGCCATAATTATATTTTTGTGGTTGGATACTTCACACAACCACACCCACATGCACGATCACACCAAATACAGGGAAGCAAGGTGGGTGGGAAATTTAGCTCACTGCAGCCTTCTGCTTGGCACAATGATTAGCTGCCTTGGGCTAATTATAGGAGCCTACCTTGTACATGTGCTGTAGCTACTACCACGCCCCCTTTTGACCTCGCCTTATGCTGCCATGGCCCGGGGCCCCTCTCTATTAACCTTGTTTAACTATAGTTAAACTACATTTATTCAATGACCCTCCACACTCCCTCATCATGTGCATGTGGAGCTCTTGTTCAAGTTACAAGGGTTGGGATATTTAGGGCAGCAAAGTGTCTTGGCCAGTTTATTAAAGAGCCCTGATTATAGGTGTAATAAGGTAAAGTGTGGACTATGTGTGTGTGTCAGTGACTGGTGTGACATCATGTATACATGTTGTATGAAACCTGTAATAGTATGTAACACTCGAGCTGTAGTTTGCTGATGAAATGTCACATGATATTTTGTGGAAAATTGTCTTTCAAAATATGTGTGTCTATACATGGCTCACATTCTTAGCTGTCCTTCCTTTTCTACATGTATGTCCCCTCATCCCCTCCCTCCACTCTCTGTATCCGTCCTTTCCTCACTAGAAACTACTTTCAAATTGGATCTGTTTCCAGAGCTTGAATTAGAAGATAAAGATGGTGATGATGGCAATCAAAAAAAGTTTGCATATACTGTCTTTGGTCCCAATGGCCCTATGTTATGAATACTGCTTTTGAATTCACCTGTTGTTGAGATGTTGTGCTTGCTTTGCCTTGGCCCAGCCAGCCAAGCTGCTTAGTTGGTTGGTAAGAGCATTACCAAAAATGCAAGTGTTCAAATCTCTCCCAAGGCAGTTAATTTTTTTTGAAGGTTACAGTTGTGTTGCTGTGTTGTTAAAGCATCTCTTTGAGATATACATGTATATGTCAGCATCAAACTTAATTACCAGATCAACTAATAAGAAACCATCTGTCATAAATCCACCCACCATGGCTCTTACTCTAATGAGGTGTTACCAGTGGATTCCTAATGGGATTCTGATGGCACATGATTTGGGTGGTCTGCAGTGTGAGGTTGCCAGTTAGGCAATGACCACAGCAGTTATAAGAGAGAATGAGTTTTGTCTGGTGATCATAGCTCAGTGTCTGGTGTGCTGGTTGCTGGTCATTAGACTTGGGTTCGACTCTTGGACAGAAGTTTGTCTTTCTCTTTCCCTCTTGATCACATGCATTAAGTTTGACATCAACTTAATACATGTATATATGTAGTTGCAATATATAGTTGTATATACAATATGGACATTCTTGGGATATATAAGAAACGGTATCAGTGAGCTGTTATGATTTTAGATGTTGAAAAGTACACAAATATGGCATTTGGGAATTTAATATTCATGTCCTCTTTACAGATATACATCCTCTATGCATGTACATCTACATTATATGATAATAGAGAGGGGGTGGTTTTGAAAGTGTGAAAATTTCTTTATCTTTGTTTTCATGTAGCGTTACCAAGGACAAAGACAATGTTCTCCAATTAGAAACATGCCAGGTATGTACATGTATGTACTGTAAGAGAAATGGATAGGTTGGTATGGATAAATACTTTGGAAGAGGTCTGCCATAGACTGTCCTAGGATTCAATATACCACATCCATATGTATCTATATATATATCATCTTCCACATGGTCTTCATTGCAAGCCCAGCCTCCTCCCCATCAAAAGTGGGTGGAGCTTCATCAGGCATTCAGCTCTACCACCTTTACTGATAGGGAGGGACTGCGGCTGCTCCTCAGACAAGGTTAACTAGTTGTCAAATAGGGGACATAGGATAATCCCAAGACAGTTCATGGCAATTCTTGAAATAAAACTGGGAGCAGCTATGTTTGCATCCTTCAAAACAGAGCTGTGCATATTTCAGATTATGTACCTCACACACTAAAAGCCCTTACATGGTTGTCTCAGTTGTTTTGTCAGTCTTGTATCTTCAGACAGAATACTTAGCAGGGAACTGATGAACTTTGGAAGATTATTTTAACGATTGATGAAACAGGTAGCACATATGAACAGAATGCTTCGTAAAATGGCCAATAGTTGACTTGAAATGTAACAACAGTACATCTAATCATTCAACTGTAAATTACCATCACCATATTTACTGGCTGAGTGATTATACATGAAAAGACCTCACATATTTTCCATAGACCCAAACATGAGATCTTTCTGAGTCTTTGATAGATTGAAACTACCATAAATTCCTCAGTCATTTATATGAGATAGTGAAATACGTAACAATATTTTGTGTTAAAATAACAATCCAGTACACGATGTGCCCATAGGATAAATACTCATGTAGTCTTTAGAAGTGGTCAGTTACTAGAAACTGAGGGCAGCTATGTCATTCACTTCAACTAAATGTTCCTGGTTCTGTATTAGCATATTTCATGTTGTGTTTGTGTACTCGAGCTCAGTATCAGCTAGTAATAATACCACTTGCCCCACGTGGTTCTACTACAACAATGAGACATGTGAATGTGGATCACAGCTTGGTTGGAAGGTCCACTGCAATCAGCAGGAAATGACAGCAGAGATTGCAGATGGTGTTTGTGCTACTTCTACTGAACAAGAAGGCCTCTACTATGTTGGCTTTTGTCCACTGAGACACACAAAAAACAACACAGACAGACTGTACTCTGAGTTGCCTAGTGATCCTGACTTACTAAATGACACAATGTGTGGTCCTTACAACAGAAAAGGTTTGCTGTGTGGAAGGTGTATTGATGGATATGGTCCTGCAGTATACTCTTTTGACATGAAATGTGCTAACTGTTCCAAGATTTCCACAGGATCTGCTATTAGTCTGTACCTGTTTCTTGAGCTCATTCCTATCACACTGTTTTTCATATGTGTGGTGCTGTTTCGTCTCAACATCACAGCAGGTCCCTTGTTAGGGTATGTGTTATTCTGTCAAATATATTATACTTTTGCTGTTGGACAAAAAATCTTTATATATGATTACATTTTATCACATGTACCAACAGCTGTTTGGATATTGACATTATGTGGTATATGGGATCTTCAGTTTTTCAGGTCGGTAATTTCACCATTTTGCATTAGCAGTAAACTAACAGGCATTGACATTCAAATGCTCAATTTAGTGACTGCCATTTATCCAGTTCTGCTTGTCATCATTACCTGGATCCTCATGGAACTACATGCAAGGAACTACAGAATTATCCAAATCCTCTGGAAGCCTTTTAGCATCGTTGTCAACAAGCTCAAGATCACTGCCGTGACTAGTGATGCAGTTATACATGCTTTTGCAACTTTCATCTTGCTCTCAGCTACTACCCTCTCTTACACTGTGATAAATGTTTACAACCATGCTCCTGTGTATAGAAGCACTGATGGTGCACTTTACAAACAGGTTTTGTACTACGATCCAACCATCAGTGCATTCAGCCACAAACATGTTATATACATTGTATTAGCAGTTGTGCCTTTCATTCTTCTAGTACTGATCCCATCACTACTACTCTGTGTGTACCCTACAAGGATTTATGGCTGTCTATCACGAGTTGTCAGTGCCAGAAAGCGACTGGCCATCACAGCATTTGCCGAAGCTCTCAACAACTGCTTTAAGGATGGTTTGAATGGTACTCGAGACCACAGGACATTAGCTGGATGTATTACAGGTGTGGCCATTGTAGGGGGAACAGTTACAATATTTATGACAAAAACTACACCTATTCAGCCATCTACTGCTTCTTTGCTTACATCAATATTTTTCTCTCTCATCATCTTCTATGTGAGGCCCTGTAAGTTAACAATAGCAAACCTCTCACTCGGTTACCATTTCTTGGTGATAGGAATACTCCGTTTTGCAGTTCGATGGTGGAAATATTATCCATCCATTCAAACAGGAACACTTGAAAAGATTATCATCATCATCCCTGCCACCTCCCATATCCTGGTGTTTATGTGGGCTGGATACACACTTACTCGACGGATAATGTCACACTTTGGATATCAATTGAACCCACATGATTGCAAAGTAGCACTGACTGACTTGGCAAATGCTGTGAAGCTACAGTTTAACAGACGACGTAGCAGCTACCAAGTTTTACCTGACACTATAACATAATTTTTATTGGGTGATTGAAGTGACCTTCACCTTATGAACTAACACTAACACACTGACTCTTTGTCACACCTGCACTATGTACAAATACATAGCCAGCCACAATGCACTGTAATTGTGTGTGTGCGCATTATTATGTGCCTTTCAATGAAAAATGTTCTTTTTTACACTTGTATATTTCCATCCTACAGCAGGGGACTGATGAACTATGGAGGATTAGGAATGATTTAACAATTGATGAAACAGGTCACTTATCTTTGTACACATGAATATCCATACCTCTAAGACTACACCATCAGTGGCGGATCTAGGATTTTGCAAAGAAGGGTAGCATGCCGCGCGAGTTTTGAGGCCACACCCAGTTAATTGGGGCGAGCGTGAGCGAGCCCCTACCTTGATGATGTCAGTGGCAGTGGTGTCCGTCCGACCACGTACGTCCTCATGTTTGCGCATGCGCGAAATCATGTGACTAAGCAAGATCACGTGACATCTATTTTAAAAATCTGTCTCATGAGTCATGATGGAGCAAGTTGAACGTCAGCAGAGGCTGGAACGAAGAAGACAACGGGAACGGGAGAGACGTGCCAGAGAAACACCTGAAGAGAGAGACAGAAGACGGAACCTACGAAATCAGAGAGACCGGGAAAGAAGACAGCAAAATACGCATGTGCAGAATTCGCGTGACATCGCGTATGCGCAGCGTATAAGCGCTCTGTATTGCACGCAACCGTTTTGTATATAATAACACTTAAAAGACACTCACGCTCGCCCCACAATGACTTACATTTCACTAGTTATATGCATGCGTGCGGAGTTACGTCTGCGTGCGTACACGTAAGCTTATATAACCATTTGAGGCCACACCCAGTTAATTATATGCATGCTTTCGGAGTTACGTCTGCGCGCGTACAGCGGTTTTCATGGATCTTGCAATCTCAAACGCGTGAAGCGACATACGCATGCGCGCAATCCCTTTGAAGATTTAACTCAGAATCGTAGTAATGAATATGTTCTACTTTCCGTGCCTGCATCATAACACTACGACCTAAGGGTGGAGGCATGTCGAACCCAAATTGTTGCGAAAGCACACCCCGGGGGAAGCCTTCCGGGAGTTCGCTTCTACATAGGTGTAAAACTGACAATCGGCAATGCCTGCTCTCCTCGCCCGTGACCTTTCGACCCCAGCACTACGGCAGGCTTTGCCTACTAGCAAAGCTAATAATATTTCATGACGCCTGCCAGTTCTTTGGGGGGAAGGGAGGAGTGAGCCAACTCCGAAAGAGGTCATACATGGACCTGGCACGGTCATCATACAGGAGATGGCCGCTCAGCACCTAGGGATAGATAGAAAGCGGGCTGAAAGTCATGCGTGGGTCCGACAAGGTCATACTGATCGCAATTAGATCAGTAGACAATGTGGAGACATGTGAAGTGGGAGTGGAGGGTGGGGCGAACTTTTCGCAGGTCATCACGCGAGACGATGATGCTGCAGTGTTGCTAATGCTGATCCGCGTTTACGCCGTCGCTAGGCTGGGTGCAATTTGATTGGTCAGCGGCGAAGTCCTTGCGCATGCGCGTGGAGAGTGGTGTGCGTTATAAAGGAGGGGCAATCACTCCTTCGTTAACTACGTTTAGACAGGTCTAAACTTCATTTGAATTCTGCACATGCGCACTTCGAAAGATCAAAGCTCATCCGTATGTCGGTTTACGCACGAGACTGCAAGATCTGTGAAAAACGCTGTACACGTATAACCAGTTTAACCTTGTTGTCACCCCTGCCCACTTTCAGTTATAGAGTAAAGAGTACTAAAGTTTGACATGTAAGGGAAGAGTTGAGAGATGGAAATCCCTTGAACATCGACAATCGCTGCGTATATAGGCGCTAGGCGTCAGTAAAAATATTTATAGCGTGCTTGCGCTAACGCACGCTCGCGCGCGACAAACGCATGAAATCTACAGTAAGTCAGCTACGCGCGTGTTCGTGAGATGTGAGCTATTATACAGTCGCAGCAAAAGGGGGTTTCAGTGGAAACCTCTGAAACCCCCCTAGATCCGCTACTGACCATACACACAACTCACCTGGGACATTCTCTTTGAATGAAGACAATGAAATGCTTTTGGTGCATTCTGGACAGATCTTCCACTGGCTGAGCTATCGAGGCAGCTTGGTTAGCTGGGCAAGATCGAACGTACAAAGCAAGGCAGTGCATATCAACCTGTATGTGTGGTATCTTACTCTTGTGTTAGTCTCAAAGGCCAGATTCTCACGCTGGGAAGAGAACATCTGCCATCAGGATTGGTGTTATGCAATTTGGTTGTTAACATCAATTATAATAATTTGCAAGTTGTGCTGAAGTGTGTACCAATTAACACACCAAGAAATGCTCAGCATGTTAGGCCATAGATGATATAGTAACTATTATCTATGGTTAGGCCAGGGAAACGCATTAAAGCAAACTCTCCCCTGCATGAGAGTCTGACCTGAAAAACTACTTTTACGTTTGTTGTTTGGTGGGTTTCTTTCTTTTTAGCTAGTGTGCAATATAAACTCGTGTGCATAAATAAAAAATAAATAATACTCATGAAGCTACCATAGCATTACTGCCATTGACCACGCACTCACAATCATGGGCGGAGCCACACACACATGCACATACAGACAAATCCTTACCATCTGTTCCTCCCTCACCTGAGGAACATAACTTACCATTCATTTGCCCCTCAACTCCAGCCAGCTGCAGATCCTCAGCCAAGGACTGAAGTTGACTAGGGCATGAGTCATCACCGTACAGTTTTTGTTTACGCACATCCCAGACACCTACAACATATTCCTTCACTAAGCTGAGTAAATCGTCAAAGTTGTATTCCCAAAGCTCACTTCCTAATACATATGCAGTTTTCTCTATACTATTAAGCTTGTCAAACTCAGCATATCTGTTCCCTAAAAGCTCCCAAAGCCTCTCCACAAAGGTGTCTCTAATATTACTATAGGCTGAACACTCCCACAACACATGAACTACACTCTCACACTCAGCACCACACAATGTACATTCCGATTTACCTTCTCTACCTCTATGCCTGCCTAGCTCTTCATTCAAGCCATGTGTTCCTGACCTAAACTTAAACAAGAGTATCACCAACCCCATGCAAATACCTCCTTCCTTCCAAAACCTTTTGTACATATCTAATTTTACTTTACTATTCAATCCTTCCTCAAACTGCTTGCCCTCCCTTTCACTAATATTTTCCTCTATACAAGCCAAAAATGAAGCTCTCCCCTCTTAATATCCTCCACCCATTCATGCTTATCCAAACCTAAGGACACAATGAGTTCATCAACCACTCTACCCCATGCTTTCTTTTGTCTACCTTTACGAGGCTTAGTTTCCCATTCCCAACTGAATAATTGCTTTGGGTATCTATCCTCAGACATTGATACTAGTTTATACCACCACTTTAATTTACCCCTATCTTTTCTACCCCTCGATGATTCTAAACCCATATCACCTCTAACTGCTTCATTACAAGTTTTAGACAAACAACCCAGAATCCTTTTAGCTCCCCCCAGAATAATGGACTCTAATCCAGCTACTTGACCCTTATTTCCCTCCCAAATCTCCCCTCCATACTCTATACTAGGTCTAATCACAGAAAGAAGCAACAGCCTACGTGCAGTTAGGTTAATATCTCGATTACTAATAACACTATGCAACTGATTTACCTTTTTCCTGCCATTATTAATCACCTTTTTAATATGCACATCCCATGCTCCATTACTTGCAAAATCTATGCCTAAATAACAATAACTTGAAACCTTAGAAAGCTCACGTTCTCCCCACTTCCACCTACCCTCTACTCTATCCTTAGAAAACACCATCACTGCACTCTTACTCACATTAGCCTTTAGTCTCCACCTGTTACAGTACCTATATACAACATCAATAAGCTTCTGTAGGCTTTCGCTCGACTCACTAACACTATGCCACCTTGCGCATGCACTATATCTAGCTACTACCACGCCCCCCTTTGACCTTGCCTTATGCTGCCATGGCCCAGGTCCCCTCTCTATTAACCTTGTTTAACTATAGTTAAACTACATTTATTCAATGACCCTCCACACTCCCTCATCATGTGCATATGGAGCTCTTTGTTCAAGCAATAACTGCTAATTAGGTGTCCCAATTACAGGGGTTGGGATATTTAGGGCAGCAAAGTGTCTTGGCCAGTTTATCTCATTAAAGAGCCCTGATTATGTAATAAGGTAAAGTGTGGACTATGTGTGTGTGGTCAGTGACTGGTGTGACATCATGTATACATGTTATATGAAACCTGTAATGAATGTAACACTCGAGCTGTGGTTTGCTGATGAAATGTCAGATGATATTTTGTGAAAATTGTCTTTCAAAATATGTACATCTATACATGGTTAACTGTCCTTCCTTTTCTACATGTATGTCCCCTCATCCCCTCCCCTCCGCTCTCTGTATCCGTCCTTTCCTCACTAGAAACTACTTTCAAATTGGATCTGTTTCCAGAGCTTGAATTAGAAGATAAAGATGGTGATGATGGCAATCAAAAACGGTTTGTACTACATGTATATACTGTTTTGGTCCCAATGGCCCTATGTTATGAATACTGCTTTTGAATTCACCTGTTGTTGAGATGTTTTGCTTGCTTTACCTTGCATGGTTGTCTCAGTTGTTTTGTCAGTCTTGTATCTTCAGACAGAATGCTTTGTAAAATGGCCAATAGTTGACTTGAAATGTAATAACAGTACATCTAATCACTCAACTGTAAATTGCCGTCACCATATTTACTGGCTGAGTGATTATACATGAAAAGACCTCACGTAACGGTATTTTCCATAGACCCAAACACGAGATATTTCTGAGTCTTTGATAGATTGAAACTACCAAATTCCTCAGCCATTTGTGTATGAGATAGTGAAATACGTAACAGCATTTTGTGTTAAAATAACAATCCAGTATGTGATATGCCCATAGGATAAATACTCATGTAGTCTTTAGAAGTGGTCAGTTACTAGAAACTGAGGGCAGCTATGTCGTTCACTTCAACTAAATGTACCTGGTTCCGTATTAGTGTGTTTCTTGTAGTGTTTGTGCACTCGAGCTCAGTATCAGTTAGTAATAATACCACTTGCCCCACGTGGTTCTACTACAACAATGAGACATGTGAATGTGGATGGCAGCTTGGTTGGAAGGTCCACTGCAATCAGCAGGAAATGACAGCAGAGATTGCAGATGGTTTTTGTGCAACATCCACTGAACAAGAAGGTCTTTACTATGCTGGTGATTGTCCATTTAGACACACAAAAAACAACACAGACAGAATGTACTCTGAGCTGCCTAGTGATCCTAACTTACTAAATGACACAATGTGTGGTCCTCACAACAGAACAGGTTTGCTGTGTGGAAGGTGTATTGATGGATATGGTCCTGCAGTATACTCCTTTGACATGAAATGTTCTGACTGTTCCAAGATTTCCACAGGATCTGCTATTAGTTTGTACCTGTTTCTTGAACTCATTCCTATCACACTTTTTTTCATATGTGTGGTACTGTTTCGTATCAACATCACAGCAGGTCCCTTGTTAGGGTATGTGATATTCTGCCAAATATATTATTTTGCTTTTGTAGGATATGACATCTTTATATATGATTATATTTTATCACATGTACCTACAGCTGTTTGGATATTGACATTTTGTGGTATATGGGATCTACAGTTTTTCAAGTCATTAATTTCACCATTTTGTATTAGCAGTAAACTAACAGGCATTGACATTCAAATGCTCAATTTAGTGCCTGCCATTTATCCAGTTCTGCTTGTCATTATTACCTGGATCCTCATGGAACTACATGCAAGGAACTACAGAATTATTCAAATCCTCTGGAAGCCTTTTACCATCTTTGTCAACAAGCTCAAGATCACCGCAGTGACTAGTGATGCAGTTATACATGCTTTTGCAACTTTCATCTTGCTCTCAGCTACTACCCTCTTTTACACTGTGATAACTATTTATGAGTCTATTGACGTGTATAGAAGCACTGATTGTACAATTTACAAGCATGTTTTGTATTACGATCCAACCATCACTGAACTCAGCCACAAACATGTTATATACTCTGTATTAACAGTTGTGCCTTTCATTCTTCTAGTACTGATCCCATCACTACTACTCTGTGTGTACCCTACAAGGATTTATGAGTGTCTATCACGAGTTGTCAGTGCCAGAAAGCGACTGGCCATCACAGCATTTGCAGAAGCTATCAACAACTGCTTTAAGGATGGTTTGAATGGTACTCGAGACCACAGGTCATTGGCTGGATTTATTACGAGTTTGGCTATTGTAGTGATAGCAGTTACAAAAATTATAGTAGAAACTACACACATTCGGTCAAGTACTGCTTATTTGCTGACATCAATGTTTTTCTCTCTCATTGTCTTCTATGTGAGGCCCTGTAAGTTAACAATAGCAAACCTCTCACTTGGCTACCATTTCTTGGCAATAGGACTACTCTGTTTTGCAGTTCGGTGGTGGAAATATTATCCGTCCATTCAAACTGGAACACTTGAAAAGATTTTCGTCATCATCCCTGCCACCTCCCATATCCTGGTGTTTATGTGGGCTGGATATACAGTTACTCGACGGATAATGTCACACTTTGGATATCAATTGAACCCACATGATTGCAAAGCAGCACTGACTGACTTGGTAAATGCTGTGAAGCAACAGTTTAACAGACGACGTGGCAGCTACCAGGTTTTACCTGACACTACAACATAATATCATTTCCTGTACATCATGTGATTGAAGTGTCCCCTGCATTATGAACTCAACACTGACTCTTTTGTTGTCAGACCTGCACTATACACAAATATATAGCCAGCCACAATGCACTGTAATTGTGTATGTGTGTGTGCATTATTATATGTATAGCACCTTTATATTTTAATTAGAACATTCTTCATCCCTACATCCTTCAATATTTTTGAAAAATGTTTTACACTTGTTAATAATATTATTTCCATCCTATAGCAGGGGACTGATGAACTATGGAAGATTAGGGATGATTTAACGATTGATGAAACAGGTCACTTATCTTTGTACACATGAATACCACATACCTCAAAGCCTCCACCATACAAATAACTCACCTGGGACAGTCTTTTTGATTTGAAGACAATGAAAATGTTTTTGGTGTGTTCTGGACAGATCCTCCACTGGCTGAGCTACCAAGGCAGCTCGGTTAGCTGGGCAGAATTAAACATACAATGCAAGGCAAGTGCATCTCAACCTGTATGTCTAGTTGATGTTGCACAATCACATCAAGGTGGCTGTTACCATTAATCGTGATAATTTGCAAGTGAACACGCCAAGAAATTCTGTGTTAGGCCACAAAAAAACTGTATGTTGTATGGGTTGGCGAGGTGGGTTTCCTTCTAGTGTGCTATATACACATATGCATGTTTATTGTCATGTACATTGTGTAGGTACTGCTGGTGATGACTTGCTGGAATTACTAGACCAAGCTGTGGCTTGATATCACTTTTATAACCTACAACCAAGCAACCCATTCACTTACGTTTACAGAACTGTACATTTTCGCATTATTATATGTTACTGTGTAAATTTTTGAATATGACGTTATAGTTTTTGAAAGCTGTGAGGACGGTGCTAGGCACACGCATTTTCCGATCACCACATTCAATTGTGGCTAACATTTATGCATCCATCTGAGTTTTCAACCTACTGCTTGGCCTTGTGTATTCCATGGAACTAGAGAGCAGCTGGGTGAAGACTAGTAGTGCCGGCCATATCATACCTTTGTGGAATGCCATAATTATATTTTTGTGGTTGGATACTTCACACAACCACACCCACATGCACGATCACACCAAATACAGGGAAGCAAGGTGGGTGGGAAATTTAGCTCACTGCAGCCTTCTGCTTGGCACAATGATTAGCTGCCTTGGGCTAATTATAGGAGCCTACCTTGTACATGTGCTGTAGCTACTACCACGCCCCCTTTTGACCTCGCCTTATGCTGCCATGGCCCGGGGCCCCTCTCTATTAACCTTGTTTAACTATAGTTAAACTACATTTATTCAATGACCCTCCACACTCCCTCATCATGTGCATGTGGAGCTCTTGTTCAAGTTACAAGGGTTGGGATATTTAGGGCAGCAAAGTGTCTTGGCCAGTTTATTAAAGAGCCCTGATTATAGGTGTAATAAGGTAAAGTGTGGACTATGTGTGTGTGTCAGTGACTGGTGTGACATCATGTATACATGTTGTATGAAACCTGTAATAGTATGTAACACTCGAGCTGTAGTTTGCTGATGAAATGTCACATGATATTTTGTGGAAAATTGTCTTTCAAAATATGTGTGTCTATACATGGCTCACATTCTTAGCTGTCCTTCCTTTTCTACATGTATGTCCCCTCATCCCCTCCCTCCACTCTCTGTATCCGTCCTTTCCTCACTAGAAACTACTTTCAAATTGGATCTGTTTCCAGAGCTTGAATTAGAAGATAAAGATGGTGATGATGGCAATCAAAAAAAGTTTGCATATACTGTCTTTGGTCCCAATGGCCCTATGTTATGAATACTGCTTTTGAATTCACCTGTTGTTGAGATGTTGTGCTTGCTTTGCCTTGGCCCAGCCAGCCAAGCTGCTTAGTTGGTTGGTAAGAGCATTACCAAAAATGCAAGTGTTCAAATCTCTCCCAAGGCAGTTAATTTTTTTTGAAGGTTACAGTTGTGTTGCTGTGTTGTTAAAGCATCTCTTTGAGATATACATGTATATGTCAGCATCAAACTTAATTACCAGATCAACTAATAAGAAACCATCTGTCATAAATCCACCCACCATGGCTCTTACTCTAATGAGGTGTTACCAGTGGATTCCTAATGGGATTCTGATGGCACATGATTTGGGTGGTCTGCAGTGTGAGGTTGCCAGTTAGGCAATGACCACAGCAGTTATAAGAGAGAATGAGTTTTGTCTGGTGATCATAGCTCAGTGTCTGGTGTGCTGGTTGCTGGTCATTAGACTTGGGTTCGACTCTTGGACAGAAGTTTGTCTTTCTCTTTCCCTCTTGATCACATGCATTAAGTTTGACATCAACTTAATACATGTATATATGTAGTTGCAATATATAGTTGTATATACAATATGGACATTCTTGGGATATATAAGAAACGGTATCAGTGAGCTGTTATGATTTTAGATGTTGAAAAGTACACAAATATGGCATTTGGGAATTTAATATTCATGTCCTCTTTACAGATATACATCCTCTATGCATGTACATCTACATTATATGATAATAGAGAGGGGGTGGTTTTGAAAGTGTGAAAATTTCTTTATCTTTGTTTTCATGTAGCGTTACCAAGGACAAAGACAATGTTCTCCAATTAGAAACATGCCAGGTATGTACATGTATGTACTGTAAGAGAAATGGATAGGTTGGTATGGATAAATACTTTGGAAGAGGTCTGCCATAGACTGTCCTAGGATTCAATATACCACATCCATATGTATCTATATATATATCATCTTCCACATGGTCTTCATTGCAAGCCCAGCCTCCTCCCCATCAAAAGTGGGTGGAGCTTCATCAGGCATTCAGCTCTACCACCTTTACTGATAGGGAGGGACTGCGGCTGCTCCTCAGACAAGGTTAACTAGTTGTCAAATAGGGGACATAGGATAATCCCAAGACAGTTCATGGCAATTCTTGAAATAAAACTGGGAGCAGCTATGTTTGCATCCTTCAAAACAGAGCTGTGCATATTTCAGATTATGTACCTCACACACTAAAAGCCCTTACATGGTTGTCTCAGTTGTTTTGTCAGTCTTGTATCTTCAGACAGAATACTTAGCAGGGAACTGATGAACTTTGGAAGATTATTTTAACGATTGATGAAACAGGTAGCACATATGAACAGAATGCTTCGTAAAATGGCCAATAGTTGACTTGAAATGTAACAACAGTACATCTAATCATTCAACTGTAAATTACCATCACCATATTTACTGGCTGAGTGATTATACATGAAAAGACCTCACATATTTTCCATAGACCCAAACATGAGATCTTTCTGAGTCTTTGATAGATTGAAACTACCATAAATTCCTCAGTCATTTATATGAGATATTGAAATACGTAACAATATTTTGTGTTAAAATAACAATCCAGTACACGATGTGCCCATAGGATAAATACTCATGTAGTCTTTAGAAGTGGTCAGTTACTAGAAACTGAGGGCAGCTATGTCATTCACTTCAACTAAATGTTCCTGGTTCTGTATTAGCATATTTCATGTTGTGTTTGTGCACTCGAGCTCAGTATCAGCTAGTAATAATACCACTTGCCCCACGTGGTTCTACTACAACAATGAGACATGTGAATGTGGATCACAGCTTGGTTGGAAGGTCCACTGCAATCAGCAGGAAATGACAGCAGAGATTGCAGATGGTGTTTGTGCTACTTCTACTGAACAAGAAGGCCTCTACTATGTTGGCTTTTGTCCACTGAGACACACAAAAAACAACACAGACAGACTGTACTCTGAGTTGCCTAGTGATCCTGACTTACTAAATGACACAATGTGTGGTCCTTACAACAGAAAAGGTTTGCTGTGTGGAAGGTGTATTGATGGATATGGTCCTGCAGTATACTCTTTTGACATGAAATGTGCTGATTGTTCCAAGATTTCCACAGGATCTGCTATTAGTCTGTACCTGTTTCTTGAGCTCATTCCTATCACACTGTTTTTCATATGTGTGGTGCTGTTTCGTCTCAACATCACAGCAGGTCCCTTGTTAGGGTATGTGTTATTCTGTCAAATATATTATACTTTTGCTGTTGGACAAAAAATCTTTATATATGATTACATTTTATCACATGTACCAACAGCTGTTTGGATATTGACATTATGTGGTATATGGGATCTTCAGTTTTTCAGGTCGGTAAATTCACCATTTTGCATTAGCAGTAAACTAACAGGCATTGACATTCAAATGCTCAATTTAGTGACTGCCATTTATCCAGTTCTGCTTGTCATCATTACCTGGATCCTCATGGAACTACATGCAAGGAACTACAGAATTATCCAAATCCTCTGGAAGCCTTTTAGCATCGTTGTCAACAAGCTCAAGATCACTGCCGTGACTAGTGATGCAGTTATACATGCTTTTGCAACTTTCATCTTGCTCTCAGCTACTACGTTCTCTTGTACTGTGGTAACTATTTCCTACTGTATTCACGTGTATAGAAGCACTGATGGTGCACTTTACAAACAGGTTTTGTACTACGATCCAACCATCACGTTATTCAGCCACAAACATGTTATATACCTTGTATTAGCAGTTGTGCCTTTCATTCTTCTAGTACTGATCCCATCACTACTACTCTGTGTGTACCCTACAAGGATTTATGAGTGTCTATCACGAGTTGTCAGTGCCAGAAAGCGACTGGCCATCACAGCATTCGCAGAAGCTCTCAACAACTGCTTTAAGGATGGTTTGAATGGCATTCGAGACCACAGGTCATTAGCTGGATGTATTACAGGTGTGGCCATCATATGGGGAACAGTTATAATATTAATGACAAAAACTACGCCCATTCAGTCAAGTTCTGCTTTTTTGCTGACATCAATATTTTTCTCTCTCATCATCTTCTATGTGAGGCCCTGTAAGTTAACAATAGCAAACCTCTCACTCGGCTACCATTTCTTGGTGATAGGAATACTCTGTTTTGCAGTTTGGTGGTGGAAATATTATCCATCCATTCAAACAGGAACACTTGAAAAGATTCTTCTCATCATCCCTGCCACCTCCCATATCCTGGTGTTTATGTGGGCTGGATATACAGTTACTCGACAGATAATGTCACACTTTGGATATCAATTGAACCCACATGATTGCAAAGCAGCACTGACTGACTTGGTAAATACTGTGAAGCAACAGTTTAACAGACGGCGTGGCAGCTACCAGGTTTTGCCAGACACTACAACATAATAGCCTCTTCATTTCCTGTACATCGATCATGTGATTGAAGTGTCTCCCACAGTATCGGAACTCAACACTGACTTGTCAGTTCGTCTCAGACCTGCACTATACACAAATATATAGCCAGCCATGTAATTGCATGTGTGTGTGTGTGTGTGTGTGTGTGTGTGTGTGTGTGTGTGTGTGTGTGTGTGTGCAAGCCATTCACTTACGTTTACGGTTATACATTTATTATGCGTTACCGTATAAATTTTTGAATATGACGTCATAATTTTTGAAAGGTGTGAGGGCGGTGCTAGGCCCACGCGTTTTCCGATCACCACATTCGATTGTGGCTGACGTTTACACATCCGAGTTGTCGAGCTACTGCTTGGCCTTGTGTATTCCGTGGAACTAGAGAGCGGCTGGGTGAAGACTAGTAGTGCCGGCCATCACGCCATGGCGTGTGTTACTCTAAAGCGGCCTATTGACGTACTGGGCAGCCCGCATCTGGCTGAAATACAGCCTCTAGCCAAGAGAAAACGCTGCGGACCACCTCTCTTCGCGACCACCCCGAGCCCCAGCCGAGGCGTGAAGCGGGCCAAGAGACGGCTAGACGTAGACGACACGTACTCACCAAACTCTGGCCCCACGAGTCCCGCACCTTCGCCGTTTCTAGGGGCAATTTCTCCCACTGACCCGGGTAAGAATAGGGTGTCATTTTTTAAAGCGAGAAGGCGATCTGGGCAGCTATATGTTTCTCTCCGTGTGTGGGGGGCTAGTGATTTTAACAAAGGGCAATAGGAATGTACCAATTTGAGTTGTGTACGCCAACTTTTGCCACAGCTGTTGTACGTGTATTATTTGTGAAGTGCTGACAATACGCAGTTTACATACACTCTTATGTGGCCAATGTTATCTTACAATTTTTGCTCAAACGCAAGAAGGCCAAGTTTTAGAGTGTAGTAAAGCAAGTATGATCCCGTTTGATGAGCTGAGTAGTGTTTGGAACCCACTTCCCTGGCATCCATCCCATATACACAAGTGTGCCTTGTGGTGCTTTAAATGGAATATTTCATATTGTGCAAGCAATAATTTCTTTAGTAAGTGATGAGGAACTTTGCCTGTATTTCAGAAAAACTAGCTGCACGTGTGGAACTGGAGTTTCGCAGACTTCAGAAAAGAAGACTGTTTGCGTCAGAAGAGGGTGGGATCTCGGTTCCAAACAGTCCAGGGTCTGCATGTGGTACTGGATCTGGACAGGCCTCCTCAAACAAAGAGCAACCACTCTTCACTCTAAAACAGGTCGGCAAACTGTAAATATTTCGTACACACACACACACACATACACACACACACACACGCACGCACGCACGCACGCACACACACACACACACTCGCACGCGCACACACACACACACACACACACACACACACACACACACACACACACACACACACACACACACACACACACAATCGCACACACGCACACGCACACACACACACACACACACACACACACACACACACACACACACACACACACACACACACACAATCGCACACACACACACACACACACACACACACACACACACACAATCGCACGCACACACACACACACACACACACACACACAATCGCACGCACACACACACACACACACACACACACACACACACACACACACACACACACACACACACACACACAGAGCTTAATTGCTCATGGTTTAACTGAAAGGCCAATTTGTATTCACATACTTATTTGTCCACATAGACAGTACATTGACATTGAAAAACACGCCCAGCACTGCAGTACATACATTGTAGTAAAGTATATACATGTATGTGTACTTGATAGTGCTGCTGTATCTCTGCAGGTAACGATGGTGTGTCAGAGAATGCTGAGGGAGAGGGAGGACCAGGTTCGAGTGGAGTACACTAAAGTACTAGAAACCAAGCTAGCAGGTAAGCAATGAGGTACAGGACTAGAAGTTGCAGGGCACTGGCAGGAAGCAGACATGTACAATACGAACTGCAAGCACCTATGAGATAGAACTGTCCCTATTAAATTAGATGTTATGAATAAAACATAGCTATTAAAAAACGATGAACAATAGATTTGGTTAATGGTGTCCTGATGTGTATGACCTTGTCACTCTCCATTAGTGTTAATATGTAGTGTTAAGATGTGTAGTTGCTATAAATGTGGGATTTAGTCATGTTTCACTAGTACAGCACCACTTGTTAATCTTTATACTGCAGAACAATACGATACGTTTGTCAAGTTCACTCATGACCAGGTAGAAAGAAGACTGGCTGAATCTGCCTTTAGCTGTGAGTGTTACATCCTCCCTCCTTTTCCCCTGCTCTCTACTCTCTGCCTCTCCCTCTCCTCTCCCCCCCCCCCCCCCCCCCTCCCTTCCTCCTTTCTCCCTTGTTCCCTACTTTGCCTCTCTCTCCCTTCCTCCCTTCCTCCCTCCTTCTCCCCTGTTTCCTACTCTCTTCTCTCTTTCCCTTCCTCCCTTCCTCCCTCCTTCTCCCCTGTTCCCCACTCTCTGCCTCTCTCAACTTTTCTCCCTCCCTTCCTTGCTCCTTCCTCTCCTCTAGCTCATGTTTTTCTCATGAATACACTCTTCTCTTACCTGCAGATGTCTCATAAACCACGCCCACCCAATGAGGCCCCACCCACTACAGGATTGAACTCAATCACAGCACTTGCCTCTGCCTTGCTTAATATACACTGCCTCGTTATCTATTATACATCTGCTATTGGTGTTACTATATAATAATAGTTTATGTACAATGGAAAGTACTACTATTGACAGACGCAGTGTTCAAAAATTCATTGCATATAGCCTGTGGTGGTAAGCAATATAGCTACATACAATGAAGGGTGCACTAGCGCGTGTGTGTGTATATATATATATATATATATATGTACAAAGTCCAAGACCTGTTCTTGCATAAGTTATATTATCAGCCATCACGTGTTGACCTTCATTAGGAGGGGCGTGGCAAGGGCATACGATTCCAGCCTGCGCGTAGCGGGCTGCTGATCATCCTTTCTTCTTCTTCTTTGTAACCTCCACTATAGGAGAGTAGCCCGTTTAGTGGGCAGAAAGTAAAATTGAGTTGCGCGTTCCACGGAGAGTTTGGAGAAACCTAATGAAAAAACGTTGTAGGGGTGGGTCGTCAATCCATTCTGTGCCGAGAACTAGGTTCACGAATCTGTTAGGATCGGACTGGGACAGGGAGAGGAGATCAAGACCCGAGGACGAGGAATGCAATAGTGAGGTTCTGACTGAGGAGAGGGCTGGGCAACGGATGATAAAATGTGACGGGTCCTCCGGCTCCTGCTTACACAATCGGCAGGTCGGGTCACACATGTGGTAATTGGTAAACCGTCTATGGTGAAAGCGGCAGGCATCCTCCTCGAGTCCATGACAGTTCACTAAAAGTCTGATGCGGAAGTTGTTTTCCTTCGTGAGGGAAGGGAAACCATGAGACACCATCCAGTGAGAGATGGGCTTCCCCAGGCGAAGTTCACAATCAGAAAGAGGAAGATTGCTGTGAGTATCGATGAGAACGGAATAGTCCAGGGATAAAAACAGCTTCCTAATCCAGCGCTTCCAAGACAGTTTACTCCAATCACCACTAAGAATAGTTGGAATAGTAGGGAGATCATATGACTGAACCAGCTGATGGAAGGTAGGAATAATACCACGGGATGGGGAACTGGCTAGACGCTTCTCAAAAACTGCACGAGGGAGAGAGTCAGGGGGTAACGTAGAGAGTGAAAACCCACGCGAAATACAAGCTGTATCATGCAAGGGTACTCCTCTAAAACTTTAATGCAGCCGAACGTATGTCCCTTGGGATATTTTAATACCAAGAGGAGTTATAGTTACTTTGCAGGGGCGTAACTAGCATGAGGCAGAGGAGGCAATTGCCTCCCCTGTTTTCGACCGTATGAATAATTTATTAGGCTCGCCGCGAGCGGGCGCAAGCGGCAGCTAGCTGTAAAGACTAGGGCTAACAACCTGCGAGCGACAGCGCGCGCAAGCAGCAACTAACCACAAGCGAGAGTAGAACTGGCAGCAGGAAGTTATAAGGCAAGCTAAAGGGTCAAGACTATTGAACAGTGCGCACTATACCCGCTCACGCCCGGTCATACGCACATGCGCAGGCACGTAGGCTAATGAATAATTAATAAGTCTCCCCTAGGATTCAATCCTTAGTTACGCCCCTGCTTTGTACGCCTAGTATTGTTATTGTAAGTACATGGTCGTGCCCCTTACAGGGCCTTTTGAACCTTTTGATTTTTTGACCTTTGTCGTTTTAGATCTGGAAGAAGATGGCCGAGTATGAGGATGCAACAGCGGCCAATGTGCTCGAAGTCGTACGAGAAGAGGTGAGACAACACAGCGATAATGTAAGCGATGGCGTACACGATGACTTACGCGATGCCGTACGCGATGTCGTACGTGAAGAAGTGAAGCAACACAGCAATAGTGTACGCGATATCGTAAGGAGAGAAGTGAGACACCACACCAATAATATACGCGATGTCGTACGGGAAGAAGTGAGACACCATCAGCGGCGCTCTTCACTAATTCTGATAGTCCTAGTGATATCGCTAGCGGTAGGTGTATATATAAGCTACAGTGTCCATAGGCTGACATCTGAGCTAGTGGTCAACACAGAGCTCTACGAGCAGCAACTGAACATGATGGAAAAGGTGCATAAACACGAGTTACGTGAAATGTTGAAGAAATATGAGCAACCGCAAGAACAGTTTAACGACGAAAAACGTCAATGTTCAAGTTTAAAAGAAGAAATTTTGGAGTTGAAGCAGGATAAGGGGAGCCTACAGAGTGAATTACAACACTTGATTGAGTTCCTGGAATTTTTGGAAGAGACGTTTCGTAAAAAGACTGAAGATTTTGTTCCCCGTTCCTCCAGTACAAGACTAGGTTCACCTTCTGAGGGTGGCAGGGAAGAAAAAACAGTTTGGGAAAATATCTCTAAAGATTTCCAACGCATTAAAATACCATCTACTGTCAGCTACATCTACAATAGCATGTTTGGATCTCCAGAAGATGAGGAGCACAAAAAGGAGAAGAGAAGTGCAAAGGTCCACAGGGCAGTTGCTAACTGTACTGGCTATCATGCATGTAACTACTGTACAGTCTATGGCCCTGGTCTCACTTCAGCTACGGTCCATCATGAAACGTACGTTATTATTGAGTTACGTGATGCCAATGGCCAGCCATGCTCCAGTATAGAGAATGTTCGACCTCAGTTGGAATTTAATCATTACCAACCCAATTTCTTAGTACAGGAACCAGCTCAAAGAAACAAGTCCAATTTAATCATTCCAGTAACAACAGTTGTCCTTTCTCCATCAGAGTTTAATGTATCATTCAATGCATCAACACGAGGCTTGTATTCACTACGAGTTATATCCAACAGTGGACACATCAATGGCAGCTCTTTTAATATTACAGTGTACCCCGACCCCACACAGTTACGTTTTCCATTATGGAATGTGACTGGTTTGAATAACCCCAAAGGTATTGCTATTGACCGTCATGGGGATATGATTGTGAGCGAGTGGGAGTTAGATCAAGTATCACTGTTAGACAGATTTGGGGAGAGACTACGCTCATATGGAATCAATTGCACCCAACTTCATCATGATGATTTAATGAAGAGGATATTCTGCTATTTCGATGACAACCCTAAAGAGAGACTGAGCAATCCAGTGGGCCTAACAGTGGATGACGACGATAATGTGTATGTAGTCACTTCCGACAAGATTCTGAAGTTTAATGGAAATGGGACAATTAATGACGTTTTTGGTACCTCTAGGGTGTTTAGTGAGCAACCAGATTTTGTTCGATTCTTTCACTCTCCTAAAGGCATTGCACTATACAATGATTTAGTCTATGTTTGTGACACATACGAACATCGTATTCAAGTGTTGAATGCAAATTTCACACTCAATGATACTATTGGTTTTTTTGGACATGAACCGGAACAATTCTTTACTCCATTCGATTTAGACTTTGATGATCAAGGCAACTTGTATGTAGCGGACAGTGGCAACCATCGAATTCAAGTTTTAGGGACTAACAACCAACTTCTGTACCAGTTTAACCACAGCTGGGTGGAGAGAGGTAATGACAAACGCAAAGAAATAATGTTCACACCTACAGCTATCCTTGTGGTGGGACCATATATGTATGTATCTGACAGAGAGCACAATCACATTGGTGTGTTCAGTACTGCCAAAGGTGCATTCGTCACCTCATTTGGGAGCACCTCATATTGGAGCACCTCATTTGGGAGCCATGGTAAGGATGATTTTTGTGGCCCATATGGTATGACCTTCGATCAACATGGCTATCTATACATCACTGAATCCTGCAATAACCGTATACAAATATTTTAGTCTGCATCTTCGGGATGTATTTTTCCTAGTTTACTTCTGATTCATGCATGCATGTTTGAGTTGTAGTCACATTTGGATAGATAGAAATGGCTTAATTTTCACTCTTTACTATTGTTATTATATATACTTATGTTTTTTCCCAAGTTCACTTCTGATTCATGCATGTTTGAGTTGTGTCACATTTGGATAGTGGATAAATTGTTTTTCTATAGCTATTCCCTGTCACTAGTTTCTTTGCTTTGCTAGAAGTGGCTTTAATTTCACTCTTTATATACTATTGTTATTATACTTATGTTAGTAAACATATAAATGCTATAACTATGAAGTGATTGTGAAATAAAATAGACCTGTGATGCATGATAAATACCACTTAGCTATTTCTTTATTTAGTTTACTAAGTCTTCAAGCCATCCTTGAACGGAGGAATGGATGCTGGTTTGCCAGGTCTGGAGAACATACTCTTTGAAGGGATGATTCGTTGCCACGATCCATTCTTCCTGTTCTGGTGTAAATGGTGGGAAGAGAAAATATTCTGGAGCAGTGGAACGGTTCTTTGCATATTCCTTCCACATCTCCTCTGCATCGATATCCTTCACAGTTGAAGGACCTGGTGGAGGAGTGGTAGGGATGTGCGAGTCATCTCCTGGCAGAGAGAGAGTGAGAGGTGCAGGTTTGGTGGTGTAGCGAACAAAGTTTGTTTCAGCTGGCTTAAATGTGATGGAACATTTACTGTGGACAGGCACTTGAGGTGGAATAAATGCAGGCATCCCAGGCACAGTGTTCTGGAGTTCAGTGAAGACCATTTGGCTCTCATCCATGTCTTCATCTTCAATGCCAGATATCATCCCCAGCTCCTCTTCCGAGGAGGTACTTGATACAGTAACAAATTTGTCACTCTTGGAATCATTGTCATCACTTTGAGCAACAGAACAGTCGGCAATGATACCAGAAGACACAATGGGGAACACATGTATACAGTTGCCGATGATTTCTGTGCCAAATTCTGCTTGTAACTGTTTGTTGCAAGTAGACTCACTCTCATCTTCCCCCTCCATCTCTTCATTATCATCATCATCAGAGCTAGTGAAGAGACTGTCACTAAGAGATAACTCCGAGTCAGTAGAGGAAATACTGTCATCTTCTTTGTCGCTTGATTCAAATGAAGACCAACTATCCCACGAGGTGAGAGAGGGGGATCTCAGTGTGGCCGAGAGACAACTGGATGTTGGAGTGCATGGTGGAAGTAGGGTCAGAGTCGGCACAGTGAATGGTGTCCCACTTCTAGAGAGGGAACTTGTCTCGTCGCTTAGTTGGGTTGGAGCAACCTCAGATGGTCTGTGGAGATGCACGATGAAAAGTGCATTCGGCATGCATTCGGTGGTGGTATTAGAGGATTAGATACGAGTTGTTGCAGTAACGTACGTACCTTGTGTTCTGTACCCGTCCACCTTCACAAGGTGGCTGCGAGGTAGGACCAGTTTTCTTTTCTTGGTCGCGGCACCTCGAAACCTGCGATCTCCTCCGTCCTGATAGGGGAACCGCGAGTATCAACATCAATACACGTTGTACTACATATCACTTACTGATTTTCAGTCTCAGACGGTGAATGGCGAAGAGCCTTTTCAGGGAGGACGATACGCGTGGTCCGAAGACTCCAATTCTTCTTCGAGAATTTGTGCGCTTTTTGCGCAGATGACGATAAACACGATTCTTGACAGTAATCAATCGAGCCTTTAGAGCATTCATCTTTTTTTACAGGGAATAAAACGCTTCTTCAGAGACTGAGCTATTTAGCGAGCAAACACAAAGCCAAATTCACATTTCGCGGTATACGCGCGCGCGTCGTAACCGTGGCAATTGCGCATGCGCGTCACTTACGTAGTGACGCCCGTCGATGTTGCAACTATCTATTCAGTGACTAGTATATACATGTAAAATATTTCTACAGTTAACACTTAAAGTTTGCAACTATCTGTCTTTTCAATTCAGTTACTAGTCAATGATTTCTCATCTCTCGTTCTGTAGCAAAAATTACAATGAACTGTAATACAGTATCAACACAGTAAATACGTGTGTGCGCGAAATGTGTTGCCATGGTTTTTACAGGTTGTGTTGCCATGGTAAGCACAAATGATATTCTGTTGTTCTAACTTTCTACAGACTTCCATGAGTGATGCTTTTACTTTTGACAAGACTATACAGAGCTAGCAGACATCCCCTGTGGTCCCAATTTGCAATTCTACAAGTGCCAAAGAAATAATTGTGCTGACATTTGCCTTACTGCTCCAAGTTCCTCAAAAGGAACTGAAACACAGGACAACTCTGGAATGTATGTAGTTCATCAAGTTTCCCTCTCATTAACAAAGAATTAGAACACAGTGAATGCATCACTATGAAGTATAAAAGTTGCTGTGGCCTCAGTTGCATGTTCAGCAATTATGTACTAGCTACTGCCACTCCATTGTTAATGCGAGGGAAACTCAATAATGGCTATACTATTACGTACTATTAAAGTTTTATACATTCCCAAGTTGTCATGTATTTGTTGGCATGTGAGTGTAAAGAAAGTTGAGCAAATCATGCAGGAAGAGATCGTTTTCAGAAACCAGGTTGCTCCAAGTCATGCAACTTAGTTGAGTTTCTCACTCATTAAAAAAGAATTCAGTGGCTCTAGCACACAGTGAGTCTATACTTGTAACAAAGATAACCACTGAAGGATTAAAACAACCTTTAATTTTTGCAGTGTAGCAAGTTCCATGCCCAATTTTGAAGGCATGGATTTCTACAAACCCCAGATGTCGGTTGGTGTCATCCCTTGTTTTCGCATGCAGTATTTAGAACTTCCACAAAAGATGACAGGCCATTTTTCTCAACTCCCAGCCACTCCCCAGATATAGGACATGGTGTTCTCTACCTACAGATGACCACAGTCTCATCAGCATCCCAAGTATGACTGCTGTAGAGATTGTACTTCTCTAGGCAATTGTATGCACTTTATTTCACATAGTTAAACACAAATGCCAGCAAGCATCATGAGATCTTGGAGTGGATGGAGCACCCAATAGTCACTCTGTTTCTTCGAACAACGAGCTATAGCTCTATATTTAAATGAACCATTCTCAGAAGATACATAATCAGATACTTAGGATTTTGTTATATTAACTGTCTATATTGCTGGCTTGCTCCATGCACTCTATGGTGTATTTGTTAAAACCTACTTTCGTTTATGTATGACACATACTGAGCATCCCTCAGCCCAACAGATTTGCCATTGTCTGTCAGCTCTGAAAGAGACTCCTAAGTACAGGCAAAGCCTTGAAGAAAGAGATGGAGACATTCAGGAGATTCAACAACTCTGACAAGAGAATGAGAAGAAAGAAAGGGACATTCAGGAGAGGGATCAATGGTGCCCATGTAATGCCTCCCTGCCCGCATTTAATGTAGTGCTACTAATTCATTTTTGGGGGATGGGTAGCTGAAGAGTGCTGGACTGTGTATGTATGATTTGGTATAGGTATAGTCATGTAGTTAGGGATTATGATAGCATGTTGATCATGTCCTTAAGCCCCACTTCCAGCTGATTCAGCTGATTCAGCAACTTCATCCAGGGAAGGGACATTCAGGAGAGGATTAAGCAGTTCCCTCAAGAGAATGAGAAGGGATGAACTGGTTCAGCAGTTCCATCAAGAGAACGAGAAGGGATGAACTGGTTCAGCCGCTCCATCAAGAGAATGAGAAGGGATGAACTGGTTCAGCCGCTCCATCAAGAGAATGAGAAGGGATGAACTGGTTCAGCAGTTCCATCAAGAGAATGAGAAGGGATGAACTGGTTCAGCCGATCCATCAAGAGAATGAGAAGGGATGAACTGGTTCAGCAGTTCCATCAAGAGAATGAGAAGAAAGAAAGGGACATTCAGGAGAGGGATGAACTGATTCAGCAGCTCTGACAAGCACCGAATATGCATAGCATATATATAATAGTAGATGTACATTTTTAAACGACTCAAGCACAAATTGATAATTATTTGAAGATGTTGGTAGATGGCACATTAGTCTGCCAACCAAAGTTCCATGTTCACCTGCCAGCCCCATTTGAAGGCAGAAGTTGGTTGGTGTCATTCGCACTCTTATGCTAGATCTACTGCCTATCACTTGAAGTATTCACACTGGCATGTGCAGGTTATGAAATCACTTGTGCAAATATTTAACTTAACTGCCTGAATACAAGCAAAGATGTACTCAGAATCATGTATAGTCGTCACCTCTAGCACCAAATAATATATGTGTGCCAGAGGGAAACAGTTGTACAAGCAAAGGAGTGACTATCACATCCGCAATAAACATTTACTTATAAGTTTGGCAGCAGAGGTATGACCATATTGGCAGAGAGACGCACAAAGCGCTAATTGCCGAAATTGGGTAACCCTGCCCCCCTAGGCCCTCCGGCTCCGCGCGAGATGCCCGCGCCCCCTACGCGATCGTGCGATCTGCATGCAGTACGTACGTGGTAGTGTGCTTATGGAGTATAAAAGAGTTGCAACTGCGAGAACTGCATACTAGTTGCATACCTAGGTCGGTAGTTGAGAGTGTATTGTGGTCTCCTACAATATGTCTGAAGTCGTGATACGCGTGTTGGGACTCAGCCGCGGACAAGGGCACGAGTTCAAGAGCGGGGAGGGAGTTGGAAAGAGCTGCCTGTGCTATCGCTTCCTGAATCCAGGCTACGACGATTACATCTCCAACCACCCTTCCATCCTTGCCCTGCACGAGTTCGAGAGCCCAGCCGTGAACAACGTGCACTTTCTCTTCTGGGGCACCGCTCTCCAGGATTTTCAATGTGGCAAAGGAACACTAACTGCCAAAATTCACGTCGTGGAGAACACCATACTGTACCAAGATGAAACGTCGAGGCCATTCAACAACAGTGAAAAGCCTGACAACATCGACGTGTACATGAAGCAAGCGCTAGGGCGCATGGAATCGCCCGGCAAAGTGTCTTTCTGGACGCGGGACGCCATTGCACTGCCGGGTAGCTATTACCCGCAGCCCTACCTCGACTACTCGCACGCCAGTACTCTCAAGAAGGGGTTTATTGTGGTGTGTGATGTAAGTATTGACGGATTGGTGTTCGACGCACAGTTGCAGCGGGTGAAAAAGATCTGCCAAGCCCTAAAGAAGAACACGTACATTGTGGCTGCAACAAAAACTGAGAATGCCATTCCATCATCAGTCGAGCATCTTCAACGGCTAAAGAAAAAGCTCAACTTCGACCTCATCTCCACCTCAGCTGCACTCCATTACAACACTCTCACAGTCTTCCGAATATTGGCAGGGAGGCTTTTAAAACTCATGCACGAAGACATACCAAGCTTCGAACAAGCTGCAGAAAACTACCTGGTCTACAAGACAAGAGCAAAGCGAAGCTTTGACACGTTTGCGACAAAATACATACACAAATCAGACGAGCGACTCGAAGATATCTGTCGGACACAGGACTATCTTGCGTGCAGAGAGGCAGTGGGTAAGTACGAGACAGACCGTCTCTATGCCTTCAAACTGCTGGAATTGAAGAACCGGGAATTGGATTCCAAACCGGATGGCATAGAGAAAAGGCAGGAATATCTGGAGGAATACGTGGAGAAGCATCCTGACCTTGCATTGTACAAGATGCAGCTAAGAATGTGAGCAAATGCACGAACAACTATGATGCATTAATTAGGGCCAACTCCACTCTCAGCTAAAGTATTTCTACCATGGAATATCCATTGTAGGCATCTGGAGGTTATCTACCTGTACTACTAAGTCAGTTGTAATTCTTTCCAAATGTTGGTTTAGTAAACCATGGTACCAAGCTGGCCCTTGTGTGTACTTAGTTTTACTATAGCACCACTTTCTGTGTACTGTGAAAGTGTCCTGTTTATTCAACAAGTCAGTATCCTGATTAGTGTACATGACTTTAGGGAAGAACCTCGGTTACTAATTGGTTGTACAAGATGAATATACATATAGACATGTATCAGGTTGAGAAGTTTTATTAAATAGAACACCAGCATATGGTAGTAGCAGAGTGGGAGTTACCTTGGAGTATTTATTCCACTCTGACCCATGCTATCAATACTACTGTTGTATATAACTAGCCTCATGCTGTCTGTTCAAGCTGGCCTAGTCCTCTCAACTACTACAAATGCAAACGGTATTGCCATCATCACAGGCCCTCTCTTCCAGACCCCCCCCCCCCTGTTATGGTACGGTCTACCACCCAGTGGAATTATGATACATTTTGTGAAATGCCGTTCAGTTGTGTGTATAATACAATCAGGTATATACGTTGTGTAAGCAGCCATGGTTGAAAACACTTCAAATTTCTCCATTAGACAGTCGTTTATTTTAAAGCTAACATTCTTTTCCTCCTGGTCTTGAAACCAGTGGAAAGCTGGTCTTGAAACCAGTGGAAAGCTGGTCTTGAAACCAGTGGAAAGCTGGTCTTGAAACCAGTGGAAAGCTGGTCTTGAAACCAGTGGAAAGCTTTATAAGTACCCCCCTCCCCCTTGCCTGTTCCTGTGGTCATTATGGATTGTCACCCACCCAATAAATTCTATGGACAAAGTTGTAGTATTTTCATTAAGGAAACTAAGTGTTATTTCCTACTGAGAATGTTTAGATCCCCTTTTCCTGTTCCCCTTCCTGTTTGTGTAACTATGTGGCTATATACACCTCAAAGGGAATGTTGGTACATTACTCACTGTTCAGACTGATGGTGCCTTACCAGCATTTTAGTTTAGTACAGTGGAACCCTTCTAATCAGGACACCCTGAAATGACGACAGCTCAATAAACAGGACACTTTTTGTTGTCCCAAATGCCATGTTTGTGTACAATTCAACCCCTAAAATCAGGACCCTCACCAATCAGAACACCTCACTAATCAGGACACCTCACTAATCAGGACACTTTCTTCTGTCTCGAGAGTGTCTGGATTAGAGAGGTTCCACTGTAGTACATGTGGGATGTACATGTAGAATACCGTTAAAGATGCTACCACTTTTCTGATTTACTAGTACTGCATGGTTTACAGTTTGCCTTCAGCCCATCATTTCAAGTAAAGATGTCACTAAACTTCTAGTTTAGTAGTACCTACAGTAGGGGAGCACTGCACAGTGTACACAGATGTGTTGCCTTATCAATTTACCAGTAAAAGTATTTACATGTGGCAATGAATATTTAGTGCTAGATAAACCAACCTTATGCTACAAAAGTATAATAGTCATCACTAACAAAATAGTCCCATTAAACCCCATACAAATAAACACTCATAACAGAAAGTCCAATCAAAAACCATCACTACAATCGGCTTGAAAATTGTTATTCAATGCTCTGCTTATCTCAAAAATGATAAAATGTGGATAAGGTTGGCTTAAGCATGCATGGTCACATATATGCTTACACTTGCAAAATTTCTACACAGACTCTTTAACCCTCTGCATGCATACGCAGCGAGGGTTACGGTAGTCGTCCGTGTGTGTGTGTGTGTGTGTGTGTGTCTGTCTGTCTGTCTCTCTGTCTGTCTGTCTGTCTGTCTGTCTGTTCAGTCACATCTCACCTCTGGAGCATCTTTTCGTCCTGAAAATGCTGTCATGTACTCAGCGGGCAATGAAGGTCAAAAAATATGTGGGGTTTTGTACATTCTAGTGTTGTAATTGAGAAGTTTTAGAAATTAGGGGAAGGAGCTGCCAAGCTAGGTCCGAGGAAGCATGACAAGAATTTTTGTTCTCCCTCGAGCGTAGTAATGAACTTTTGGCAAAACAGAGCCCAGAGAAAGTTGTGTTGTAAAGTGTGTACGTGTACGTGTACATGTATTAGTTGTGCAAGGCGCTTTCACTATCATCCGAAGAATGATAAAATTGAAGTTCATATTTTCAAAATCTGTATTTAGGATGTCTCTCTGTTTATAAACTCTGTGATGTCATTAGAAGACAACGCTGGTTGTTGATTGTTGGGTGGATAATCATCAGAGAGTCCGAATGTGTTCCTCATGCTCTCTTCTGTGAGCGTTGTAACACGACTTCCTCATCTTTTCCTCAATACCCAACTAGCATTCACTTGAATTCACCTTCAATACTAAATGGGATTCAATTCTCCACCTCCAAGCCTCCCCAAGCTCTTGAAGTATCAATAAACACTCTTTAGAACTTCCTTATCTCCGCTACAAAACTTCATTTGCCAAACAAACATGTTTACCTACCCTCCGCAGTTTCCAATTTGTTACTGCCTTCACTTTGTAAATATCATTTGCCGTGTGTACTGTAACTGGGCCTGTGGACTGTAAACTTGTTTGCATCGTAATCTGGTAGTCCAGCAGAATATGCACATCATTCTGCTGTAGTCCAGCAGAATGCAATTCACCCTGAAACTCAGCAAAACGCACTTTACCCAGTAGTCCAGTGGAATGCACGTACCTTGCATAGCTATTGATTCTATGTAGACTGCTCTTAGACTTCATCGAGTTTTCCATCACGTTTTCCAAGAGGTAATCATTCAGAGCACCGAAACACAACTCTACCATAAACACCTCAGGTTTGCTGGACCACATGCTCCAGGTTTGTTGAACTAGAGTGGCATTAGTTGGAGCTGTCTCTGAGCTGCGAGGACTAAAGCTTTGGTTCACTCTAATCTAACAAACATGTTTCTCCCACTTGTTAGTATTACCTCCAACATTTGTATACATAAATAGGACCATCTGATTTTGTCCTCCTTTGCTCTGTGTAGACTACTGTCTACACCATCTTGTCTACACCTCATTAGACAATTAGTTCCTGGAAACTACCTTTCCTTCACTTGCACTTGGATCTGTAGTATATAGTGTACTTCAGGCTTAATATTTTCACCATTTTGTCTGCACCTCATTGAGGTACTGGAATTCTTCTTACATACCATAGTTAACTGAAACATTTTGAAGAAACTTTGTCACACCTTCCTTTACCTCCAAAAGAGTATGATTTTTGTCAGCATTTGCTGTAATGGTAACAATGTACCTTGTCACCTGAACCTCCAGCATAACCAAGCCAAAGATCTCATGGCTTCAGGAAACTACCTCTTCCTTCACTTTTAATTAACACTCTCTTAACTACAACTTCAATCTGTAGTACTACTTAACTCCAGTACCACCAGCGGTGTCTCTACCTCATTAATTTACTTGGAATTCTCACCAACAACAAAATTGAAAGTTAACAAAATCAACAAAGAAATACTTCAGTAAAAGAGAAACACTTCATTAATTCTCTTTGGAGAGCTGGAGTTTATCATACACTGCTATTTTGTGACACAGAATACTTCCCTATAAATTTCCCTCTTCATATTTGAGCTCCAACAAGTGTGTAAGTAAACCTTAGTTAGTAACAACCCAGAATGTCCTACCCTAGCCACAAATTTCCTGTCACTCTCCATACTCTACAATGTTGCAAAACATGTGTTTTGTACTCTAAATACTTGTAATCCTTCTGAAGCCAAAGTCTTGTTTCACTTTTCAATGTCCTGGGCTCTGGATTACACATTTCTAACTGACACATCCTCAATCCTCGTGTGATCTTCTAGAGTTGGCACATCCTGAATGTGCTCTTAACCTACGTGTACATGTAGTTGTATTGTATATGTGATTCGAGCCCAGCCAGCTAAGCTGCCTCGGTTGGTAAGAACATTGCCTAGCAAGCGGACGGTCGTGGGATCAAGTCCCACCCGAGGTAGCTTTTTTCTTTGAAAAATAACTGCTTGGGCGAGTTGTGTTGTGTTGCTTTGCCTTTCTTTCTAAGCATCTCATCATCTTGTGGATGATTAAGTCATGTAGATGCATTATGTGCTACTGCAATGTACAGCTTGTTGTGCGATACTCCCAGCTCTTGCATGTCCACATTGTATGGTTACTCCCAGCTCTTGCATGCAATAGTCCCCATTATACAGTTGGTTGTACGATACTCCCAATACTCCCAATGTTGCATGTACATGTCCCTATAAGTATTAAGTAATGTAGTGTTCTTGTAGTATGATATTTCATGTACCACTCCAGTCTTCACCTAAATATAAGTTAGACAGCGAGTTCATGAAATCTACGTGATTTAGAAGGCCGAGGGCCTGGGCTGTAGCATCCGAGCGTAGCGAGGACGCTGCTAAGGCCCCGAGGCCTTCTAAATCACGTAGATTTCATTGGACGAGCCTGTCTAACTTATTTAGAGCGACACGCACTAAACTGACACAAATAACTGCTTACCGCTTTCGCTCAACGAAACGATGGAAGTGTTCTGTGAAGACATGACAGATGATGCCCACGTGGCTTATTGACCACGCTTCCAAAGGTACCGCGTTGTAGCTAACCCGGTTAGCAAGCGGTACGCCGTGTTTGAACTTACAGAAAGCTATGGACGCGTTGCTATGGTTGGTCTTGTAAGATATGTATGATAACCTACATCACTCTTGTATGATTTCTGATAATAATCTACATACAATTTAGTAACTCGAACCGAGTTACTACGAGATTTAGTAATCTAGCTATAGACAGTGACTGAGCTCTAAAGAATCTTAGGGTGAACTGCTACCTTGTAACAGACTCTTGATCTGTCCTCTAGTGAGCATCCTTCAAACAGTCTCAGTGAGCCTACATGTATGGTTGTGCTGTGATTAAAATGCCATGTCCCATCCCCAGACTGCACATACACTGATTAAAATGCCATGTCCCATGCCCAGACTGTACATACACTGATTAAAATGTCATGTCCCATGCCCAGACTGCACATACACTGATTAAAATGTCATGTCCCATCCCCAGACTGCACATACACTGACTAAATGCCGTGTCCCAGCCCCAGACTGTACATACACTGATTAAAATGCCATGTCCCATCCCCAGACTGCACATACACTGACTAAAATGCCATATCCCATCCCCAGACTGCACATACACTGACTAAAATGCCGTGTCCCAGCCCCAGACTGTACATACACTGACTAAATGCCGTGTCCCAGCCCCAGACTGTACGTACACAACGTACACAGTGACTGAATTACTGTTTACAGAAAATCCATTGGGCTCACTTTGATTGCCCAACAATGATTGAAATGCTATGTAGGGCAATTCTGTGTGTAGTACCAGGCAATACTCTATCCCCCCAGTGATTGACATTATCCCAAACTCCCCCTTACAGCCACAGAGTTATGTAAATACCTGGAGTTAAATTGACCGCACACATACATCAGATTCTGGTCTTTGATTGTATGCTGTCATGTGTTTACTCTCATGCCTTAATGGACAGCTATTTTCAACTACATGTAACTGGATGATGTCATATGACATAGTGCAACTGTGGTTCTATAAGTTCACAATATTACATATTTTAGGCTGAAGTGAATATGAATGCAGCAGAGCAGGCTAGAATGTGTTAGAGAAGGATCAAGCTAATGGACTGGTCGACTGAAATAATTAGGAGCATGCAATAGTTGGACTAGTAACTAAATTGTAGTTGTGTGTGTGTGTGTGTGTGTGTGTGTGTGTGTGTGTGTGTGTGTGTGTGTGTGTGTGTGTGTGTGTGTGATAAGTTCACAATATTACATATTTTAGGCTGAAGTGAATATGAATGCAGCAGAGCAGGCTAGAATGTGTTAGAGAAGGATCAAGCTAATGGACTGGTCGACTGAAATAATTAGGAGCATGCAATAGTTGGACTAGTAACTAAATTGTAGTTGTGTGTGTGTGTGTGTGTGTGTGTGTGTGTGTGTGTGTGTGTGTGTGTGTGTGTGTGTGTGTGTGTGTGTGTGTGTGTGTGTGTGTGTGTGTGTGTGTGTGTGTGTGTGTGTGTGTGTGTGTGTGTGTGTGTGTGTGTGTGTGTGTGTGTGTGTGTGTGTGTGTGTGTGTGTGTGTGTGTGTGTGTGTGTGTGTGTGTGTGTTAGGCTGAACTGAATATGAATGCAGCAGAGCAGGCTAGAATGTGTTAGAGAAGGATCAAGCTAATGGACTGGTAGACCGAAATAATTAGGAGAATGCAATAGTTGGACTAGTAACTAAATTGTGCGTGTGTGTGTGTGTGTGTGTGTGTGTGTGTGTGCGTGTGCGTGCACATGCGTGTTTGTGTGTACAAGACTATTGTCTGCAAAAAATGAGGCAAAATTCTGTGAGGAAAAGCCATACATTCAAGACAAGAAATCTCTAGTGGCAAACTAGTGCATTGTTATGATCTAACTAGTGTATTGTTAACAGACCGTAATGTACACGTATACATTGTACATGTAACAACACATTGTACAGTAAGAATACAGTAGTACACAAGGTGTAGTGAAAGTTACAGAAGGAAAGCAGCTGTTGATATTTTACTTGCCAATTGGTTGGTAAACTACTCCCAAGTGCTGGAAAATCCACTTATGAACTGAAAGAACTACAATAACGTCCGATAACTTGCCTCTTTCCAAGAAAACAATACACGTACGGGTGCATGTACTTGTACTGTATATACATGTAGGTTACACAGTGAACGTGTAAAGACCTTTAACCCACCAATAGAGGCTGGGGATCCTTCTTATGTATGTTGTGTGTCTTGTGTGGGTGGTGTTGGTGAGGTGGGCTTCCTTTCTTTGATATTGACGCCTTTTCCATGCATACAGAGCATGAATATACCGTAATGTGTAGTCACCAAAGGTGACCCTTGGTAGTCCAAGCTACTACACGGTGTACACATGTTGATGTTGTTGTTGACACTCAACATACACACAGGGCAGTTTCCTTTCTTTGATATTTGACGCATTTTCCATGCATACAGAGCATGAATATAGCGTAATGTGTAGTCACCAAAGGTGACCCTTGGTAGTCCAAGCTACTACATGGTGTACACATGTTGATGTTGTTGTTGACACTCAACATACACACAGGGCAGTTTAAAGTACATGTACATGGTATTTTGCGGATGGTCTGATTCTGACTAATGGTGTGTTGGATTGTGATAGAACATAGCTATGATAGGACAAATACCTCTCGTTGGGTGGTTACTGACAAAACATGCAGGTTGAATACTGTTGGTTGTGGGAGGGTCTAGTTGGTATGAGCATCTGTCTATGGGACAAAGAGCATTAATTGTGTGTTGGAATCACGTGCAAGGCAGTCCATTTTTCTTGGTCTCAAAATGTGTTGCATTGTCTTTGGAGTCTCTGAGGTCTGAGTACAGTGGAACCTCTCTAATCAGGACACCCTTTTTTGCTGTCCCAAATGCCCTGTTTGTGTACAATTTAACCCCTGAAATCAGGACACCTCACTAATCAGGACACTTTCTTCTGTCCCAAGGGTGTCCGGATTAGAGAGGTTCCACTGTATATCATGTATTGGTTGGGAGGTACCGTTGTGGTTAAATATTATTATGTACAGTTGTTTCTGGGGAGGCAAGGGGGCAGGGGGGCAAGGGGGCAAGGAGGCAACCCCCCCCCCCCCCCCCCAAATAGTAAGGGTAGTACATATATGAACAATCACGTGTATACAGCACTACTTAGATAAAAGAAAGAAAGAAGTAGTAAAGAAACAGAGTACAGAAAGGAATTCTACGTACATATATACACACATACACAGACACACACACATGCATACACACACACACACGCCAGATTCAACAGCTTAGAAAAATATGTACACGCAAATCCCCTCCACACACATACTAATTCTATTCATTAGTTGAAGCAGATTTTGTGGCTATATATAATTATTTCCTGGTTTACATATTTGTAGCAGTCCCCTATTCCTTATATGGTATGTATCAGGCTGTGTGTTCTCCAGATTGTACTGATAAAACCCTCGTGACAAGGGGTTCCTATATTATATTCATAAGATTGTTGTGGCTATTTTGTTTCCTGGACTGCAGTTTTTGCCTTTGTTATAGACAGCATTTTCTAGTGTTATTCCCCTACTCCACATGTGAGGCTAACTGACTCCAGATCTAAGCAATACAACATACCTTGCCCAAAGTAGTCACTGTTCAAAGAAAAATTGGCTGCCTCGGGTGGGATTCAAACCCACAACACTCACATTCTAGGCGACACTCTTACTAGCTATAAGGTACCAGGCAGCTGAGCTGGCTGGGCCGAATCACACATACACAAATCAAGGTTATGCAAACATAGCATCTCAACCAAAGCCAAAGGATCTTAACCTACGTGTACTTGTAATTTTATATGTGGCATGTATATGTACATTGGGCTGCCTCGGTAGCTCAGTTGGTCTGAGCATCGCCTGGAAAGCTGATGGTCGTGAGTTAGAGTCCCACCCGAGGCAGCCAATTTTTCTTTGAAAAATGACTGTTTTGGGTGAGTTGTGTTGTGTTGCTTTGCCTTTCTGTTGTGTTGTTGTTGTTGCCATGCCTCAGCATCTCTTGAAGCGATTGTTCATGTACATGTAGTGTATTTCAGGTATGGTTGCACTGAATGTACATGTAAGTTGTTGATGTGTTGTGATGTGTGTAGCAGCTTACATTGGGGGTGTTGATATGTTTGGAATAACATGTGTACACTTTCTACCTCTAGTCACACATTACATATGTATGTATATATATGTATATGTACTGCCGAGTCCCAGTAATCAGTAGTACAGTGTGTATATAGGCTCCTATGAGTGTATGCAAAGTTGGGTTGAGCCCCTTTAATCTAAGTAATCAGGTAGGACAGTGTGTATATAAGCTCCTATGTGTGTATGCAAGGTTGGGTGTTATGGTTGAGCCCCAAAGCAATCAGGTAGTACAGTGTGTCCTCTGTGTGTATGCAAAGTTGGGTACTATTGGTTGAGCCCCTTTCGGGTAGTACATTGTGTGATGGGTACTACGAGTAAACCCCTTTAATCTAAGTAATCAGGTAGTACAGTGTGTGTGTGTGTGTGTGTGTGTGTGTGTGTGTGTGTGTGTGTGTGTGTGTGTGTGTGTGTGTGTGTGTGTGTGTGTGGTGTGTGGTGTGTGGTGTGTGTGGTGTGTGTGGTGTGTTGTGTGTGTGGTGTGTGTGGTGTGTGTGTGTGTGTGTGTGTGTGTGTGTGTGTGTGTGTGTGTGTGTGTTGGGTACTATGGTTGAGCCCCTTTAATCTACATAAGTAATCAGGTAGTACAGTGTGTATATAGGCTGCTCTGTGTGTATGTAATGTTGGGTGCTACGAGTAAACCCCTTTAATCTAAGTAATCAGGTAGTACAGTGTGTATATAACCTTGCTCTGTGTAAAGTGTGTGTATGAGCTGCTGTGTGTGTGTCTATAGTGCTACAACTCCCTTCCTAATATCACTTCTTTCTCCTCCCTCCCCTCCTGTAGGAAAGTCGATGAATATGTGAGAGAGGTCTGCCCTCATGAAACAGTGAGTGTACAGTTCACTAAAACTACACAACACACACCATTGGGTCTACATGTTGACTGTCGGGCAAAAATATCATTTGCAATTTCATAACCACTTCCCAGAAAACATTGTACGTGTACACATGTACACACACACACTGGCTCATGGGTATCACATTGTACGTGTACACATGTACACACACACTGGCTTATGGGTATACGTACGTAGGTTGACAGAGCACGCTATCGCTTGCAGTTTAACAGAAGTGGCTCTTTTCATTAAAAATAGTGTACTGATGTGCAAGTACATGCAGTCCCACCCGAGGCAGCTAATTTTTTCTTTGAAAAACAACTGCCTTTGGCGAGTTGTGTTGTGTTGCTTTGTCTTTCTGTTGTGTTGTGTTGCCTTGCCTTGTCTTTCTAAGTATCTCATGGATGATTAAGTCGTGTACATGTACATGTTGGTGTCTGTTCACAATACTAGAGCATGCACTACAGAGCATACTACTTATCACTGATATTCCAAAGCAGTTATACATGTACATGTATGTACATATGTTCTCTTCGTGTATCTTGTGTGTGAGTGGGATTAGAGTGTATTCACACTGTGAAGGGGCACGTAAAGTAATCAGCAGTGTTGCTTCAAAACGGAACGTCACTCGGATTCTGTAGGATGCATCTGCTGACCTTGTTTCAGTACAGCAGGACGAGTGTGTATTCAGAATATGAAGGGGCAGATAGAATAATCAGTTGTGTTTATTCAATTGCTGTAAAACGGAAAAACGCTTTCACAATTATTTAGGCTACTTTCTACATATAAGCATTTGTCACAAGGGAGATGGGGAATAAACTTCATGGCTATTTTGAACTCTTAAAGTGAAGCAAAAACTTTACATGTACTAGCACATTAGGTAATCAATATGGCAGTACCAGATGTAGAGAGAGAGGAGAGAAGGGGGAGGGAGAGAGCACTGCAGCAACAGAACGAGAGCCTCATCACCGTTTGTCCAATAGCAAAGAGTTGGGCAGGGAGAGAGGAGAGGCCAGTGTGTTTATAGACACCAGTAGCAATGATTCAAGTGTGTAGAACTGCCAAACGGTCTTTTATAACCAACATAGTATGTACATGCCTAACATGATCAGGGCCACCTGTGTACATGTAAGTATGTTCGTTTTTACATGAGTACATGACAATGGGAGCCACAGTGGTTAAGTACTTACAACTACATGTATATAGAGATGCTGCAGTTGATATCACACAGGCTTAGTGCATGTACATGATGCTTTGGTAATTAACAGTTACAATACACTAGGGAGGCAGAATGTTTGACTGGTACCCTCTGAAATATTTGTAAAGGGCACCTCAACCAACTACTATGTTTGTGTATTGTAAACTCCTGAAATATGCAGTAATGAGTTCAGACAATGTGCCTTGTTTGTCACAGGTCTTGTTGTGTACCAGTGTACTTTTGTTGTCATGCATATGTAAATATTCTGTACTAATTATAGCAACACGTCTCCTTCTGTTGTAGGCAAACCCAAACTACTACCGTACCGGCACACCATCCAGCACTACAAGCTCCCCTTCCATTAACCGACGCCCTCCAAGACCCTCGAGCTCCCATTCTCTGAGCAGCATTGCTACCAACAGCACACAACACTCCAGCAGCAATGCCCTCGACAGGCTGGCTACACACATTACTTCTGACTCACAGACAGATCTTAACAAGAGGTTAACACTCCCTCAAGTAGCAAACATAGTCAGTTAAAGCCCACAGAGACACCTCAATAAACAGGACGCCATTTGCTGTCCAAATTTTGATTTGTGCATAGGAATAGGAATGGGGGGGGAGGGGGGGGGGCAGGGGGGCCTGTTCCCCCCCCCCCCCAATATTTTAGGAGGGAGGGCCTGCCCCCCCAATAATTAGCCAGCTACTTATTAGAGTAAAGCATATGCAATCCAGTAGACAGTAAGAGTTACTGGTCAATAGACAAATTGGTCGGGTTGCCCCCCCCCCCTCACCAATATTCCTACTCTGCTGTTGTGTATTTTCAATTAATGCTGAAGTCTGAAAACAACTATATATATCAAACACTTTCTTCTGTCCTATGAGTGATGAGATATATACATTGTTATAGCTTGTTCACATTAACGGTGCCTCTATTACTGTTGCATTCATTCAACTTTGCAAATACATGTACTGTGATGAAAACATGTAAAGGACTTCAATTTCAGTACACCTTTTAAGGATGCTATTGCACAATGACTGTAGGATAATAACAAATTGTTGTCATATCTTTTGAAGATGATTCCCATTTCCAGCTTTGGATAGTATGTAGCTACTGATAGGAGGGTACTGGATACTGAATTGAAAGTGGAGTGCAGAGCGCATGCATGTCAAACACAGCTACAATGTACCCTGCATGGCTGCAGGGCACACCTTGCACTCTCTCTCAGCCAAGGCTCAGTATTTCAAAGCCCAAAAGAGTAAGAAGCTGATATATATACACGAGCTAAACATGGTCAAAACTGGTGCTATATGTAAATATATGTGATATGTGATTACATAATGTACATGTGGTACTCTCTGTGTGTTAACCTCCTTGTAATGTAACTCCTTTGTTTTGTTTGCAGTTCTGGGAAGGATTCTGAGGAGGATGAAAACTATGTTGACATGGAGAATCCCTGTGCTGTCACACCCTCACAGCCATGCCCCCTTACCCCCTCACAACCACAGCCCCTCACCCCTTCACAAACACGCCCCCTCACACCCTCACAACAACGCCCCCTCACACCCTCACAACAAAGGCCCCTCACACCCTCACAACAAAGGCCCCTCACACCCTCACAGCCGCAGCCACTCACCCCCTCATCCTCCACTATTCTTCCCATTGCCATCCCTCCTCTTGGGCCAACTGATAATGAGGATGCCCCTAGTAATCAAGCCACTAATGAGGCCAATGTAAAGGAACCTCAGGATACAGCAAAACCGACTCCAAATGCAAGAAAAACAGGCTCAACTCGTGAATGGGTTACCCCAAGTCCAACCTCCAAAGGTGCATTTACTGCATTTGAGGATTGTAGGACAACGCAAACCGTTCGTCAGGACGGCCCATTTGATGATGGTAAAAATGGCAGTACATGCAATCAAGCACAAGACCTGCCTCTGGAGCACTCATCCACATCTCCCACTTCACTAACAACTGCCTCATCCCCTCCAATTGCCCCAAAGGTAACAGGAAAAAAACTGGATGAAATACGAGAGAAACTCAGGAGAGAAAAGGACAAGAAAGAGGCCGAAATGACACTAGCAAGCCAGCAGAGCAACAACGAACCGTCTAATAAAGTCACTGAATCTCCTCCTCATGTGGCAAACTCAGCTCAAGTAAAGTTACCACCAAAACCAATGCCAAAACCTGTCAAGAAACCTCGTGCAATTACACCATCATCTAAAATTAAGATGGTTCCTCAATCGGACTCCATCAATCGGTACGCTCCCTCACCTGTAACGCCCACAGCTAAGTTTTTGATGCCTTCATCGTCTTCGTCTCCAGACCTACTGCAGCTGTCAGCCCCTGAAGGGATGTCTGCCGTCCACCTCTCCCCGACACACACGCATAGCTCTGGGGAAGAATACCTACCCACAGATGACAACCTGTCAGAGATTGAACGTTCGAGTGAACATGATCCTAGTCCACCTCCAGCAGTGCCTGTACGCACAAAAAACTACCACGAAGTCATACTCCCTCCTGAGCATGCTCAACAAGAAGCGAATAAATTAACAAGCTCGAAAAAGAATAATAGTTCGCCTGGTGCTCTGTCCTCTCAGAAGGAAACTAGTCCTCCAGTGGATGTAAAGATGAGCACTCCGTCACGTGAAAGGAAAGCACGGAATAAACGGAAGTTTTATGAGCGTTGGAGACCACAGAAAGACACATCGAAGAAGGCAGGTAGGGAAGCCAAATCTGAAGCTTCTCCATCTCGGTCAGAAATGTCAAAGAAAAAAGATACCAAGAAGTCTAGTAATCCTTCAAAGGTGAAAAAATCTCACTCGACGTGTGATAGAAAATCCAAGCCTTACCTTCAGCGAGTCACAAGTGATCCTGCTAGAACACCTCCACCACAAGTACCTACTGGCAGCGTACCACGAGCCACGTTCATGAACATGAAAAGGAGACCACTACCCCAAGTACCATTTATGATGAATGATGACGACTCTTGCATAGACTGGCCAGACGATCAGAGGGACTATGACGTTGTTGATCATTTACCACCCGCTAATTCCCTCCCTCGAAACTTTCAACCGGCGTCTCTGGCGGCTTTTCAAGATGATCATTTTCAGAGAAGACCACCTCCTTCCCAGAATATTGATTTTGATTATGTGAACGAGGACGAGTTTCCAAGACCCTCATCACAGTCGTTCCCAACTACACACCCCTTGTCAAGACAGTCTCTCCCCGAAGCTTTTCACTCACCCTCACGTCCCTGCCCTCCCCCTACTTCAGCCGAACGAGATCCCAGGTCCTCACTCCAACCTCTTCCTTTTGCAGAGCCAAAGCAGCATAGTCTGACTCGGAGGGTCTCAGATCTCTCACCTGACTATGATTATCCTCAGATTCATGGGATTATACCACCAGGAAACATCCCGCAAGTGTCCCATGGTTTTAACCCTCGCTCATCCCACCCGGCTGCTCTGTCACTGCTTACTCCAGCTATGGATAATACTATGCGGAAGAGTCACAGTACTGATTTTGATCGTGAAAATGATCAATATGTTGAAATGAGCATTGCAGGAGGAGTAGTACACTGCAGGGAAAAATTGCCAGATGATGATGATTACCAGAATTGGGAAGTGATTAAGTCAATCAAAGCAAAGCGCAGTCAATCCATGGAAGATATACAGCTGTATAAGAACATTCCTATCAACTCTGGAAGGGGCCTCCCTCTGAGTATCATGAATCAGCCTGCCTCGATCCCACTTCCTTCTCGACAAGCGCAGCAGTTTGTTCTTCCACCTCGCAACATCCCAAGGACATCTCAGGATATTAGCTCGTCTCAGGGGTTACAGCTATCTCCCCCTCACCAGTCTCCAGCAGGAATCCATATGCCTCAGTATTCCCTACCAGCTTCATTTCAACCAACTTTCCTACCAACACAATGTACCTCTCCTTTCATGCAAACTCAGTCATATCTTCCACCTGCAACTCCTCCAAATCCACTAGTTATTCCAGGGCACGGTCTGAGGCGAAGTGATGAGACGTTGTGCTCTGCAGCTCAGTCACACACACCTTCGCCACACAATTCTCCTCGTGCTTTCCCTCACGTTGCACAGGACACAGGGCAGGAATTGTCTCTGTCGAATAAACAGCGTGGGGCTCATCTCCAGCAGCAGGTGCAGTCACATCCCCCACACCTGGAATATGTTCCCAAACATTCGCAGCAACCACTAACCCCCCGAGCTGTTACCTCATCCGTGGGAACCTCAACGTGGACATCTGAAAATGACCCCACTGCAAATTATTACAATGTTGTCAGTGAATCGAATTTTAGACAGCCTCCAACTTCTATTTCTTTACCGCAAAACAATGCTTATCTAGATGTCATTTCTGACTAAAAATGCTCACATATTTTGTACAATAAAAAATTTCTACGTGTACGATTGTGTGTGACAAGTGAATTATTTTTGCTATTAATTTTTAAATTTGTATATCACATGTACGTAGTAGAGTATTCACATATACTGTATGGGTGCACAAATGTATCACTTTATAATATACAATTAATGTGAGTCTCACTATATCATGAAGTTTGAATAAATGTGTCAAATAAATGATAGGTCACGTTTTGTTGGTCAAGAGAGGACACCTGACTCTCACTGTGGTTCATGCAAACTAGACACACTTCTAGCCAAGGTCGGGCAAAGGAAACAGAGTCCTCATTGAAAGGGTCATTTCCTCCGGTCAACCGGTAGAGTTGATCCAATAGTGAGCTTCTCTGCTCTGGGTACTGGAAAAACACCAATGGAGGAGAGCCCGAGAGAAATTTGGAAGCTTGGGGACCAGTGACATATGCTACTATGTCACCTGTTTCATCTGCCAGTTTGAGTTTGAAGAAGTAAACCGGTTGTAAGATAGGCATTTTCTGCTTTTGTTTTCGTTTCTTGGGTGCACATTTGGGGCAGGGTGTATTGCGCTTGGCAGTAGCAGTAGAAGTTACGGCGACCTTGTGTTTGCAGATGGAGCACCGAAGTTGGACCATATCCTCAACTGATTCCGGTTTGATTCCGAGTACTTTGACAATGCACCGAAACTTGGCTGGGACTTGCATCTGGTTTGCAAGAGCACTGAGGGGTAGCAGTTGCTGCTGGCTGTGTGGCGTGTGGGTGATGCCAGAAGGTTTGATATCCGGTGGGAGGGGACGAAACTGGATCGGTTCCCGTTGACAATTTCTCAGTGACATTTTAAGCTCGAAAACCTCGATGTCATGTGATGTTAAGGTCTTGATAGAAGTTTCTCTAACATTGCGTTGTGACGGCTGTGATGGCTGCATTCTAAGCTCAACTGCTGTGCAGACATCCTTGAATGAGTTGTACTGAGTGTGTACCTTCGCTTGCAAGTTCTGGAGGCATACAAACTGACCAGAGGAAAGGGTAGCAGCTGCCTCCACTAGTTCCTTACCATAAACAACAACATATTCTGTAAGTTCTTTCATGTTCTGGAAGTGAGGATCTGTGGCTGTGTTGAAAGCTGACAAGTTGAGCTTGAGACTACGATGAGGTAAATGGGTGCCATCCCGCACACTGAGAACAGCAATATCCGAACTGCCTTCTGGCTGAGGTTCCTTTAGAGAGACAGAGACAACTTGGCAGACCACGTCAATGGCAGCACCAGGTTGGATATCTTTCAGAGCTCCAGCAAGGGGATTCTTGGTTTTGCATCGTATAGCATTCCAAAGCCGAAGCTCTTTCACTCTTAGTTTGTCCTGGGCTGTGAATGTATAAGAAAGAGAACCCGTTGAAGGCTTCACTTTAGTGCCCAGTTTTCCAGAGAAGCAGAGACTGCTGCTGAAGGGCTGTCCAACACCCTGGATCCCACTCGGGAACAACTTAATGTTAATGCGATGTAAGCATACTATCTGTCCAACCTTGGAAATCTTGGGGAGCTTTTCTTGGTTGGAATTGAAGAAAGTACACTTTAGAGGCTCTCCCGTCACACTCTCGTCAATGATATTCACGATTGAACCATAATCCCGCCCTTTGGTCTGAAACGGTTGTTTGAAATCAGTGACTATGCCAAAAACGTTCACTCTCTGCATTCCAGCTTCAAGGTGTGCCACTCTCTTATAGGTGTACTGTCGACCACTGGAACCTGTTCTCCTTGCTTGTCCTCCACATTCGTCCTCCTCACCTTCAGAGCTACTCTCATCACTGGAGGAATCTTCATCATTTCTCATTTCTCTGTCACTACCTGACTGAGTGTCATGTGACTCTTGAGCTGTGATGACTGCATCAGGAACATTGTGGTCGTCAGGACAGGAGCTGGATGGTACCACTGAAGGAGGAGGCTCTGGTCCAGTGGCATAGTGAGAGGCTTCAGACGGTGTTGACCTCCCAGATAGCATGGGATCAACAGACACCAATGGACTGTTGGAAGAGTTGGTAGGTGGAACGACTCTGGGGTCTCCTGACTGTGTATAACTGTAATAGAACACAGCAGGTAACCTACTGAGTTGTGTTCTCATATCAGAGGGTGATATGCATGTACAGGTTTCGATGGAGTTGGGACATGATGTGTTCCTATTAGAGAGGTGGACATGATGTGTTCCTATTAGAGAGGTGTCCTAATTTCAGAAGGTGGTATGGAGTTCAGACATGAAGATGAGTCAGTATAACCACAATGGGTGGTACATGTAATACACTAACCTTACTCCAGCAGCCTTCTCCCTCCTTTCTCTCTCTAGACCTGCCTCCATGTGTCTCTGGCGCCGAGCTTTCTTCCCATTCCCCCCTCTACCTTGGAACTCACTGGGTTGTCTCGCAGGAAGAAACCTATTACTCTTTGCCTCCCTGAAATATGCCATATACACATAGATACTAGTACATTCTCTCCTATTTGATAGAATTACGAAACCTCTCTAATTATCCACACATCCTTAGTTCATAAATGGTCTCATTGAGCAAACAGGAAAAATTCCACCAAGTCACCCAGCTAGAAAATTTGGTATGCATATGTACATGTACATCTGACATCTGTGTCACAAAATACCAATTATCCTTTTTATGCATATGGTTTCGATATTTCATCATCATGCACAGACACACTATGTGTATTTTCCAGCTATATGACTAGGTGGATTCCTTCCCGCTTGCCCAGAGTGCCTTACATTCATATAGTTATATACCTGTTAACAATCCATATTTTCCCCTCCTCTCCGTCCACTCTTATCTCCATCTCCATTTCTTGGCTACTTTCTGCCATTGTCTGTCCCACCAATGCTCCGTGTACGTACACTTCACTCATACCCAGCTGTGCCGAATGGGGCAATAACCTCGTGACATCACCAGTCACGACACACTGGATGTATCTGTTGCTGCGTGGGTTGTCCTGAAGCAGGAGGACCACACGGCCTTGAGTTAGCTCGCCCGAAAAAGCTGTGATGACCTTTCCTCCGGCGTAGGTGTCTGAAAGGGTAGAGTTAGGTTTGAGGTCAGCTAATGGAGTGCGTACAAGGTTTAGTTTACTGGCATATTGCCCAAGTTCTCCCCTCGTTCGAAATGCAGTTACTTGATTTTGAAACTCAGTATTGCTCCCATCTTCACTCTGTGGTTTAGTCTTTTTCTCTTTTCTTTCTTCCACATTCTCCTGCTGCCCTTCTTCCATGCTTTCAACTATTACATCGTTACCCTCAACTTCAGTTTCGTTCTCCCGCTCTCCCTCCTCCATGCTTTCAACTGCATCTTTTACCTTCTCTTCATCTATACCCTCTACCTTCTCCCTCTCTCCCTCATTTGTGCTTTTATCTGCTAAAGCTTCACTCTTCTCTTCGTCCATAATGCGTTGCCGACAAGGAGAAGGTTCGAAGCCGGACTTTTACGCGCCGCTTTAGATGCGCATTAATTAGAGAAATACACCACCTTGCGCACCAATTGGAATGCACAAGTAGTTTTCCTCCGAACGATATCTTCAGACAGCATAAGATAATGTCTGAAGGCCCTGATGATGTGTGTGGCATGTCTGAGGTTATAGAGACGGAACAGGTAGTGGAAATATTGGAAGAAAGCCAATTCCTCGACCTCGCTGCCTCCATGGAAACGCGCGGGGAGGTGATGGAGGCTGTCACGGGTTCTCCACAGGATAGAGAGGAGATAAGGTACCGAGCTGGACAGAAGAGAAAGAGAGGGTAAGTGTAAATAGTAAGGGTGTTGTGTTGCACTTGAGGGAGCTACGCTCAAGTCTGACTCTCTCTCACTCTCTCTCTCTCTCTCTCTCTCTCTCTCTCTCTCTCTCTCTCTCTCTCTCTCTCTCTCTCTCTCTCTCTCTCTCTCTCTCTCTCTCTCTCTCTCTCTCTCTCTCTCTCTCTCTCTCTCTCTCTCTCTCTCTCTCTCTCTCTCTCTCTCTCTCTCTCCCTCCCTCTCCTCTCTCCCTCCCTCTCAGAGGAATGGATTCTGAGACTCTGGAAGAGCCCAGTGTGTTCAACCTCCCTCTCCCCACTGCTGTTGTCCCTCCCTCTCGACAAGTGATTGCAACTCCTCTCCCCTCACAGTCACAACCTTCTCCTGTCACTTCCTCAGCTCAAGACACCACTAACTTACCTGGTTAGCTCTCCCCTCCCCTCCTCTCTGCCCCCCCCCCCCCCCCCCCCCCCCCACACACACACCATACATAATCCTACCAAATGCTGCCCTTTCCACTATTGTGTTCATCATTTGCAGCTGTTAATATCCAGTTAACATCTGATGAGCTGCAAGCTTTGATTGGTATCCTACGGCAACGAGGCTCCACCCCTCAAGTCACACCCTCCGTCACTTCACATCCACACCAGGTGAGCAGAGCAGCTGGCCAGGGCTGTAGTAGTATTCTCAACGTAACTTGAGGTGTACATGTTAGCTCAGTGGGTAAGAGCGTCGCCTAGCAAGCGGACGGTTGTGGGTTCGAGTCCCACCCGAGGCAGCTTTTTTCTTTGAAAAATACTGCCTTGGGCAAGTTGTGTTGTGTTGCTTTGTCTTTCTGTTGTGTTGTGTTGCCTTGCCTTTCTTTCTAAGCATCTCATAGATGATTTAAAAAGTCATGTACATGTATGTATACATGCAGCTCATTGCTCCTAAGAAGGTGGTAGCAGCAGTAGTGATGTCACCATCCACCTCATCAGCAAGGTCAGCACATGTACGTCCACCTGAGAATATCAATTCCAATGCAGAACGAATTTTTTGTGAATGAATTTAACCCTGTAAAACATACTATGTACATATACATTTTTACCCTGTGAACACATAATTGGCAAGCAGAGTGAGCTATAGTGGTCTGAATGGGCCATTTTTGTATATATACATTCATACATCGTGCCATGCACATGTGTCCCCACGCAATGCACAAAAATGTAGCCAGCCGGTTGCCTCTTCTGCTCGCCAAAAATGCACTGCATTCACCTACTATTATTGTACACTGTGAATAAAAGTACATGAACAATCTTTCAAGAGATGCTGAGAAAGGCAAGGCAACAACAACAACACAACAGAAAGGCAAAGCAACACAACACAACTCGCCCGAAACAGTCATTTTTCATGACAGTCATGTATATGTAGAGCTTGACACCTCTGTATTGTGACACACTTGATGTTGGGAAAAGTGTGCTAGTTAATATGACTGTATAGACCCATGTACTGAGGATGGTTTGGTGTGTTCTCCAGTTCTATTCCCCTCCCCTCGTCCCAAGCCATCATGGAGGCCCAGACTGTGGCAGCAGCCAAAGCATCCGTCCAGGGCAAGAGGAGACATTGCAGTTGTAAAAACTCCCAGTGCCTCAAACTGTGAGGAGAACATCAGTTACATCTATCTCACACTTACAAGTCTTACATTGCACACTTCTTTTTTTATAAATATTCGTTATTAACCCTCGGTGCACATGTGCAGCGAGGGTTATGGTAGTTGGGTCTGTGTGTCTGTCTGTTAAGTCACATCTCACCTCTGGAGCGTCTGTTTGTCCTGAAAATACTGTCACATACTCAGTGGGCAACAGAGGTCAAATATTTGTGGGGTTTTCCCTGAAACCACTCCGTTGCAGAGATCTGCTCCATTGAAAGCCATGCGTATGGTCGGCCATTTTCCTGCGTAAAGCACGCATGCACATTATAGTGAATGCCACATGAAGCAGTAGTCATGCCTCCAAGCAAGGTCTGTGGCATGAATGGCACCGAGGGTTCTGCACTTTAGTGCATTCATTGTTTCATTTGTGTATACATGTATTTTATGAACTACATGTCAGTGTACTCCCTTTTCCCCCCTTCCCTCTCTCCCCCTTCTAACCAACAGCTACTGTGACTGCTTCTCTCACGAGGAGTCATGTAGCAGTGACTGCAGCTGTAGAAATTGCAGAAACAACCCAGCCTTCTCTGAGATGAGGGAACTCACTATGAAGGTATGTGTACATGCATGCACCCTGAGAGGGATTTCCTCATTTCAACTTGATTATAGGGGCCCCCTACCAATAATGTGTGATTGTCCATGCAGATGTACAGGGGTAAAGACCCCACAGCCTTCCACCACTCGGAGGAGGGAGAAGCCACAGGCCAGCGTAATAAAGGTTGCAAGTGTAGAAAGACGCTTTGTCTCAAGAAGTACTGTGAGTGCTTCCAAGTGAGTAAGTATTGTTCAACCATTGGTAATTCATGCCCACGCCCCCTTTTTATCTAGTATTTTTACTCCCCCATTTTCTAGGTGTGTTGTGTTACATGTAAGTGGTTTGTATGTTATTTGTCAGTTGTTTGTGTGTAGTCCTATTCTGTGGAATGTAGTGCATGCAAAATGAGTTTTCATGGCACTCCTGTTTTGCTAATACCTTCCCATGGCCAAATACCTACAAACCAATGTGCATGTAAGGTTTTGTGTGCATACATGTACATGGAAAACGTGTATAGCACACTAGCCAAGAAGGAAAGGAGCCCAGATACATGTACCACAAGTACATCAAATTCACAAGTAATTTACCTCTTTCTATTTTCTCTCCTCCCTCATCCTCTATAACCTCAGACTGGACTCCTGTGCACATCTTTATGTCGCTGTATCAACTGTAAAAATACAGCTTCGTCTGGTCCACCGTCACTTACTGACTCATCCTCCCTCCCTCTCACTCAACCAGCAAACACCCCTTCTCTAATACACACAACACCGAATTGTGATGATGACACTCTACGTGCTACACTGCTACCTGAGAACACTATCGACATTCCTTCAACGACTGAAGTAGGTTGTACCAGTCATCTAGACAATGCACAACTTACAAGTACTTCACCTTTACCAAATAGCATATGCACTGACAGTATTCAGCTCCTCTCTCATCCATCACAAACATAGCATGCAGATAGATATACGTATATATTGAATACAAGATCATATTCTGTACAGAGTCATGTACATATGTATAACTGCTGTTAATGTGTAGATATTGATCAAGATTTTTATCTACATTGATTGTGTGAAATGTGCTAGTTAATTAGTGTCTATGGGGTTAAATGCATCATCGTAAGTCTGTGAATGACAGTTTGAAATTCCTGAATCGCTTAAGTTTCGTTCGTCTGTTGGTGCTTCTCTTCGTCGTGAAGGTACCTTCCTCGATACAGGTGGTGGTGTACGTTTTTCTTTCTCCTTTAAATCGCTGGTCTCACCACCTTCCCGATCAAATGTATTCACCCACTTCATCACACGACTGTTTCCGGAGGGATTTCTTTTCTGGAAGAGAGCTGACGGTTTTACAAGTGAGTCGAGATCACTGTCTGTTGAAACTGATGATCGTAGAACTGAGTCGGTCTCCTTGGGAACTGGGTTGTGCGGACTGGTGGAATTTGTGTCATTAGGTATGGAATCAAACTCTTCAAAAGCAGAGAGAATGGGATTGAGAGTTGTGAGAATGGAATCGAGATCCTCCATGATATGGTCTGGAGACTGACTTGTCTCTGGGCTTACACTGGTATTCCCCGCAGCACTTCTCTGCATAACTTGCTCATCCATTACACTTTCTACATTTGTCTCTTTCTCCCTCTCTCCTCCCACAACCCCCCTCCCTAATTCTTCGACCATCTCCTCCTGTTCGTCGTCGCTCTCCCTCCTTGTCTCCTCCTCCCCACTCCCTACATCCTCATCTTCCTCCTCCTCCTCTTCCCTGTCCCCCTCTCCCTCATCCTCCCCCTCTCCCTCGTCCTCTTCCTCCCCCTCCCCCTCCATCTCGAGAATTTCAGAACTGTCTGACTCACTCGACTCTGAGTCCGAACTATCACCTTGATTAAACGACTCCATGTTTAGCATCTCAATCAGATCTTCACGGCTTGCTGGTCTCTTTGCGACAAATTGCCCGCGTGATGAGGACAATGCATTCTCATTCTTTTCTACTTCACTCTGTGCTGGAGTAACAGGCGTGCTCTTGGGTTTAGCACGTGCAAGTTGAGGATTGAGAACGGGCATGATGTACTGGTCATGGCTGCTCTGACGAGCATGTGAAATCATCTGATGGACAACTTTGGGCGTGGATGTAGCTGGTCTCTCCCTTTCACTCCCTAGTTCGACTGTGGCTCCCAGTTTCCTTGAATACGGTGGTGGGTATTTTGCGGGATCGCCACCTGGCATAATGTCTTTTACGGTTTTTCCCCACATTTCAATCACTTCTGGTACAGTGAAAAATTTTTGGAGGATCACCATGTACTGTTCATAATGTTCGGGTCCGACTGGGGGGGCCCACCGTAGTAATCGTAACCCGGACCCCTTTCGACTGCGGGATTTCACTCGATTCAACACTTCATCGTCAATTGACTCGTATATGTTGCTTCCAGTACTGCTTTTCTTTCGGGCGACCCCCTTTACGGGTTTTGTGGGTGATGTAACTGATTTGGAAGGTGATGGAGGGAGTGGTCGGGAGTTGGAGATGAATGAGGTTCTTTGAGAGCTCTCGAGCATTGTGAATCTTCTCGTTGGAAACAGAGGAGGGGAGGAGCTTCGAATGGTTGCAGCATCGGGGATTACTGAGTCTGCAAACGGGCGTGATCGATTCTTTAGCTTTTTAGTTTTTGGTGTTGCTATGCTGGTCTTACTACCAGACTTCTTTGGTGTGTATTCAGAGCTAGTGGTAGGGTTTGGTGTGTCTGGATTCGGTAGTGACTGACGAGGTAGGGTAACAGCAGCCATTGATACATAATCCTCTATCTTCTCATAGTCGCTATTCAGTGTAGAGCTCTTCTTCGTGACAAGTCGTGCTTGAGAACTTGTTGCCGAAGATTTGTTACTTCTATCCTGATTGCTTGCTTCGGCCATTGCGGAGTCTGGATCATCAGATATTTCTTCAAATGGCCCACTTATAGTGGAGAGGTTGTCCACTTCTTCGTCAATATCTGCATAGTGTGAGCCGTTGGGTACTGGTGAGACAGATGTGGTGGATCTTCGGTTGAAATCAAGTGACGATTCAATGGCTTCTTGATGTTTCATTTGAGGCTGGGGGCTTGGGCTGCTTCGATGCTGTTTGTAGTCTCTTTTGGGCACTGGAGGGGGGACAGAGGGCAGTGTCAAGGAGCCCTGACGAGTTCCTTCCAGGACCCAAGGGTTTGAGGCCGTTCGACGATGACCATATCTGCGAAGTGAACCTTGCCTTGATGCATCTGACACTTCCACTGTACTCACCGTTGATGGTAGAGCAGGCCGGCTGCTAGGCTTGACCTCACGGATGGAGTTAAAACCGTCCACGTCTGGCACTTTCTGTGTGCGAGGGAGAGTATGCATCACCATTTGTACCTCCCTTGGTTGCAGGTATGGCTCAGCATTTAATTTATCAATACTTTCACTGCTCTGATCATTGCTGCCGAGTTTCTCTTCCATTTTGTCTAAAGTGTCCATTGAATTAGAGAGCCGTCGGTCAAGACCCATTGGCCTTTCATTGGACCGTACTTGTCGAATCGGAGGAGGAGGAGGTGGAGGACGATGAGTTACGTCCAAGATTGATTGTGACTGTCTTGCACCGTTGCTACCTTGTAAGACCCCCACGTTTGATGCTGACTCCAAGTGCGAAGGATAAGCAGGCTGGTGAAATGTGTAACTGTGAATGCTATAGGAGCTCTGTGATCCATGAGGGAGAGGGGAAAGTTGTGGGGAGTGCGCCGAGAGTAGTTCCATGGAGTGGTTTCCCCGGGAGAAATCTGAGAGGGTTGGACGTTCAGACTTTTCTGAAAGATCGGGCATGGTACCGGATTGAGAGCGACTACCATTGATTGAATGGAGTGGAGATTGCTGGGTGTAGTCTGGAGTATTGCAGTTGGACCTGGAAGTAGTGGTGCTCTCACTGCTGATACTGGATTGGTGGACGTGAGATGGAAGGTCACCAGTAGTGCTGGGAGAGTAGACGTAGTCATAGATGGATTCATTTCTGTGAGGGGGAGAGGAAACGGAGAGAGGGAGAGAGAGGGAGAAGGGGAGAGAGAAAGAGAAGGAGAGGGGGGGGGGGGGGGGGAGGGACAAGAAGTATGTTATTAACATTTCTATGAAGTGTTGGGTTACTTCAGAATGTAATCAAAGCTACCTGTAACCTCACTCCCAAATCTTCACATTACTGTGGAATCAATGTTATTTGAGGCACCCAAAAGGTATGCAGCCTATTATGTTGTCCTCACATCACTGGTCATGAGACCTGATGGAATATGATCACATTAGTACATGTATGTGAGTCACAGGGAAGCCTTTCTAAGTAGTATTGAGGCACCAAAAGCTACCCTATTATGCACTGCAAAAAGAGGTGGTTGTTTTGACCAGTGTTTGTGGTTACCTCAGTTGCATTGCATTTTACTACAGAAGTATAGTACAGTGGGGTCGTGTACGTGACTTCTATGAGATAAGTTGCATAAGTTACAAGGGGCATCATTCTTTTGATGTTGACTTACACAGGCCGAAGAAAGCAAGAGGGAATGAGAAAGACAAACTTCCGTCCGGAGTCGAACCCAGGTCTAATGACCAGCAAACCAGCACACCAGACACTGAGCTGGTTTGCTGGTCATTAGACCTGGGTTCGACTCCGGACGGAAGTTTGTCTTTCTCATTCCCTCTTGCTTTCTTCGGCCTGTGTAAGTCAACATCAAAAGAAAATTCATCTTTACCAAGTCACCTAAGATATTTTAACAAGGGGCATCATTGTAACTTGAGATATAACTTGAGATACAGGAAAGCAATCCTTACAGATATCCCATGCACATATCTCTTGGGAGGTTGTTTTGTTGCAACTGAGGTATAAGGTACAACCCATTTATAATGATGCCTCTTGAGATAATACCTTAGAGGAAGTCAGTACACAACCCCACTGTACTATACTTCTGTAGTAAAATGTAATGGAGGAATAGCTTGCACTCGTGTATACATACAAATAATTATATAATACTATGCTCTACATAGCTTGCACTCATGTACTGTGCCTTGCAAGATGGTTGTCAAGTGCACTGGAGTTGTAGGCGGACTCTTTGATTAACTTAGTCACAAACTTATAACTGAGTGCCTTATACAAGTTTACATAGGTGGCCACATGCCCACTTAAGAGGCTGTCTACTTCCCGCCTACTTCTCTTATACACTGACAAGCAAACTGCAACATACAGTATACCTACATAATAATTATGCTCTACATACCAAGACAGGTTATAGTCATGTAATGCAACTGATGTAACCACACACACTGGTCAAAATAACCACCTCTTTTTGCAGTGTGGTGTGGTGTGAGTCTCAATAGAGAACATTCAGAGATGTACTTGTATACAAGATACTGGGGCATATCATTCTATTAAGCACCAAATGTATGGCAGGGTTTAATCCAAGGGGGGGCGCAGGGGGGCAAATGCCCCCCTCCAAGGATTCAGTTGCCCCCAAAATATGCCCCCCCCCCAAGTTTCTACAATTATTAATTTTGCCCCCTCAAGGACACATGTCTAGATTAAACCCTGTATGGTTTCTATGTATCGTTTGTCACAATAAAGGTAATTGTACCTGTCCAATTGAGCTGCCTTGGTAGCTAAGTTGGTACTAGCTAGGACACGGGGTTTGAATCATGCCGTAAGTGAAGTCAAGGGGTCATTAAAAGATACCAATGATGATCAGAAAATGCCAATCATTTCCCACCATACATACTACGACCTATGCTGCACTCCCTTGAGGTTTGAGCACTGGTGACGGCACAAATATTCATGCTCAGCTAATTTATTCACTAGAATGCAGCACTCTGACCTCACATCCTCTGCATGTGGCACCTCCTTCCTCTGTTACAAAGCACATGCACCTTAAGGCCTGCCCACATGAAAACCACATGCAACACACACACACGCGTGCACACACACACACACACACACACACACACACACACACACACACACACACACACACACACACACACACACCATTCAGAGTTCATAGGACATGATGTATATACACTTATGCACTTGGTATTGCATACTAAAATGGCCATTTCCTCTACTACAAACATTGATTATACGGCTGTGGTTAGAGTGTAGTTGCTTATCAGGGAACTGAATAGGGATATCATGTGTACACTAACTAGCTACTGGCTAATAACTTGCTCTAATGTTCCTCAATAAAATGAATTCTACTACACACATTCACACATTTTTTAAAGTTATTGGGATAATTATAGAAGTATTATGTGTACACTGACTAGCTACTGCTAAGGAATTGCTCTAAAGTTCCTCAATCTTTACTAGATACATTCACAGTTATTGAGGAAGTCTTGAGCAATTTCTTAGGTGTAGCTATTGTTGTATGGAGGTTCTGGGGAGATGAGGCAGACAGTTGGCTGTGTGTCTTCCTGTGAACTACAAGTATCTGTCCCTTATCAGACACACCCACCCTGTGCATATGTACACATGACAGGACTGACACGCACATGCACGCACTCACGCACGCACTCACTCACTCACTCGCGTGTAAGCACGCGTGCACACACACACAACTACCAAATCGGGTTGCCTCTAATCATACACATTGATGTTAATATTATTGCCCCATGAGGTGTGTCAGTTTAATTGGGAACACACACTCCTCCAACGCCTGTCATGATGTCAAGGTATGTGTTTACAATTCATGAACAGATGGATAGAAACTCCCATGTTCCTCTGATAACTCCCCATATTGAATGCACCCACCTTACAGTAGTGTTTTCAGCTTACTGTCTCAAATTGTGCAGAGTTAACTTCCTAAAGCCTTTCTCTATGTACTGTCCCACTTAACCTCAGTAACTACCACTTCCTGCTTGTTGGCGTGAGATAGTATAGGACACCTCCCAAATTAGCCTCAGTTCACAGGCCTTCCCAGTTGCATGAAATTCCATGCATTTTGATTGTGTGTGCTTTGATTGTGGGGGGGGGGGCACCTCCCAAATTAGCCTCAGTCCCAGGCCTTCCTAGTTGCATGAAATTCCATGCGCTTTGGTTGTGTGCGCTTTGATTGTGCGGGGGGGGGGGGGGGGGGGGGGGGGGGGGTAACGTGCAACGGGGAAGGCCTGGGAACTGAGGCTGTCCCAAATAGTGTGATTGTGCAATGGGATACTTGCTTTCTTCTAGAAGGTCTGTACATGTGTTAGTCTGTACATGTATTAGTCTGTACATGTGTTAGTCTGTACATGTGTTAGTGAGGCTCTACTGCATACCAAGTGTGAATACCTTCACTGAATGAGTGTAGCTAAGAGAGTGGTATACAATATCAATGGGTGAGGTTTAGTCCAGTCTGTGTTTTGAGACCAGAGTGGTGTACATATCTCAGGGGTTAAGCATTTCGGGCAGAAAGAAAAGGAGTCCAATTTATTATGCCTCGGTGCGCATGCGCACAGCGAGCATACGGTAGTCACTTTGTGTGTCTGTCTGTTCCAGCTATATCTGTTCCGCCGGTGGAAATCAAGTGGTAAATGTTTATACGGCTATAAAACCGTGTTTTCTTGATTTAAAATTTGGCAGATTTGTAAAATAGTGCTTTGTTCTTGAGTTATGGCAAAGTGTACTTCAAGGCCATTAGGAGCACCTACGACACCTCCAATCGAAAAGCTACTAAAAATAGGCCGCCTGACGATGGTAATATTCTCTGGCCCTAGCTTTTAGTGTAGTAGAAGTGGAAGAGTAGCTCGTCCTTAGACTTGTGTAGCCACGCCTATTAATCACGAGCATGCCATGTCCAATTTATCGCACATGCATTGTAGGCGTATACCACCGAGGCATTGCACCACCGGTGCTTTCATTAATATATCATTTTCAGGGGGAGGGGACTAGTCTATCAAGCTAGACCCTGTCTCTCCCCCGCAAGCGTATTTGAGTGCACGTTAATTGCGCGGGTCGGGCGGGAGGAGAGAAGGGTCTAGCAGATGTTATTAGTATTCATGAGATCACGTGTTTAAATTGACCAATCAGATTGCCATAGCCATGAAGCATTTTTTTGCATGGCAATCTGATTGGTCAATTCGAACACATGATCTCATGAATACTAATAACATCTGCTATACCCTTCTCTCCTCCCGCCCCACCCGCACGATTAACGTGCACTCAAATACACTTGTGGGGGAGAGACAGGTCTAGGTCGATAGACTAGGGGAGGGGACATTCAGAGGTTCTATTGTTACAGTAGTATCCCCCAATTCATCAAGATATGATAGCATAAATTATCTTTCCATTACAAGATGCAGAGCAGTGTAATGTGGGAGATGGTGTGGTTTGGGGAATGTGGGTGGGATGGGATTGGTCAGTTAGTTAACTCAGAAACTATTTGTCATGGTAACTGCAGATGGAGGTATGATATCATGGAGGTGATATAGTTGCTGGTCATGGTGAGGATACCTCGACAATTAAAAAATTTCAGAAATTTGAAAGGAAATAGCAATCCCTATATACACAGTACTACTGTACTGTGTGATATGTGCTAGGTAGGCATAGAGGGAAGTATGATGTGGTGCTGAGTGAGAGAGAATAGTTCACGTGGTGTGGGAATCCTCAGCCTATGGCAGTATTAGAGTCATTCTTTGTGGAGAAGCTTTGGAAGCATTTGGGAAATGTTTAATAGTATAGAGAAAACAGAATATGTATTAGAAAGTGAGCTTTGAGAATACGATATTGATCATTTAGTTAAGGAATATGTGGAGTGACTACATAAGGCACTTCTGTAGTCTATGTGTAGTGACTACATAAGGCACTTCTGTAGTCTATGTGGAGTGACTACATAAGGCACTTCTGTAGTCTATGTGGAGTGACTACATAAGGCACTTCTGTAGTCTATGTGGAGTGACTACATAAGGCACTTCTGTAGTCAAGCCTTTACTAGCATTAAAACTTAACCAAGCTGCTGATATGTACAGCAACCTTCCAAAAATTGTGTATTAATCTTTCAAGTAAATGCGCTGACTTTGTGCAGCCACCTGGTAGGGCTGTAGTTATATAGCTGCACCTCTACAGTCTAATTATGGTTTACAGTTAATCATATTCATATGCACACACGCTGCATCTTGATTTGGACACTACAATACAGTGCAACTTCTTTCAGTACTTGGAACTGATATCAGGACACCTTACTAATCAGGATGCCTCACTAATCAGGACACCTCACTAATCAGGACACTTTCTTCTGTCCTAACAGAAGCTACACTGAACATTGTTTAACAACCCCCTTAATCTGTAGCTATTGAATTACATGTGTTACTAAATTAATATACATACTTGACCCTATATCAATACATCATAATCAATGCAGCGTCAAAACAATTGCAATTCCAAACCCACTGGAGTGTGTCCAGTCGGGAATGGTATGTTGAATACGTTTGGCCAGGTGTATGTAAACTGACACATCTCTAACCTTCGACAAGAGCTGCAGGCATGCATGTGCATATGAATATCATTAGTGGTAAACCACAACTAGACTGTAAGCATGTAGCGATATAACTATGTAGTTTTAAGGGAAGGCTGCCGTAGCTTAAAATGTATTACAGGTTAGAGAAACTCCTGCCTTAAATGCATAAAGAGATTCCACTGTACACTGGAAAGTGGATGAGGTGGGAGGGGAATGTCTTTGAAGCTAAGGGACACAGTGACGATGAAAGGTATGAGAAAGAGGATGACAGTAACACCCACACAAGGACATTGGAGAGGAAATGCTCTGAACTTTTTAATAGTTAGAGGAACTCCTGACATCCTAGTCCTCCACTGACAATTGTAGCCGGTCACTTAACCAAAGTGCCCAATTAGTGTACACATATATGGTGGAATATGCAGAGAATGGAGAGTATGTTGTGGCCGTAAGTAGTTTTCAGATACTGAAGTTAACTCTCGGCATGCATGTACAAAGAGGGTTATGGAATTTGGTCTGTCTGTGTGTGTGTGTCCCCGTCTGTCTGCCTGACACCCTTTTCTTAGAAGTGGTAAGTTTATACATCAAATGAAGGTAAGAGCAGCTTACATGTGACACAGAGCAGACTTAAGAACTGATTTAACTATCAACGCTGCATTGTTTGCATCCAACGGAACTAATCTAGCAATCCTATGTCAATGACAAATTGGTGTAACCCATAAATACAGAAATCATGAGACTGTACAGAATCCATTAACGTTGAGGTAAATATGCAGTGGAACTGCTCTAATCTGAAATGACTGGTTAAACAAATGGTTAGTTTGTATGAGTAATATAGTGATGCACAAATCTATACAATTGGGAATCATTTCTCGTACTGTTAATCACATCAAAGTGTATATGATACTGTTATAGGTAAGAATACATGTCGGTTCCTTCCATGCAAGGATGCATGACCCATACATATGGAATATGATAGCATGCCACAACAACTATACAATGTATGTATATGTATGACAGTGTTTGTGTGTGTGGAAAGCCTCAATGGAAATGCAGAGCACCAACAGAGGCCATCACTGACATTCTGTTGATTGCCATGCCATAGATGCCTGCTGACCCATAGGTGTGAAGAGAACCAATTATTTAAACAAACGTAGCTAACCACCTGTATTCCCACAGAGCGTACTCTGTGTTCTATTTAAAGACACAGACAATGGGAAACATCTGACACTTTGTTTAAGTATAGTACAGTGGCTATAGGTAATATCAACATGGAATGCAGTGGAATGTATTAACAGTTGTCCCACACACATTGTGACCAGAAGTTCTCATATACCTAGGATGCCAACAGAGAGAAATGCTCTCGACATCATTCCTTAACTATCTTTTCCTATATAGAACTGAGGTATAACCGGAGGATACTGAAGTACCTGGCCTTACAGATACTGTACATTGGTTCCTCGGTAAAGGAGCATATGACACAGAACTGAGATAGAACTGGAGGATACTGAAATACCTGGCCTTAAAGATATTGTACATTGGTTCCTCGGTAAAGGAGCATATGACACAGAACTGAGATAGAACTGGAGGATACTGAAATACCTGGCCTTACAGATATTGTACATAGGTTCCTCGGTAAAGGAACTTATGACACAGAACTGCAATAGAACTGGAGGATACTGAAATACCTGGCCTTACGTACATTGGTTCCTCGGTAAAGGAGCATGTGACACAGAGATAGGTCTCTTAGGAATACATTGTGTTCCATGCTACACACTTAATTATACTAAATTAATTAATTAGGACAGCACGAGTAATTCTCAAAAAAGGGCATATAATAGCTATATATATTAAGAGTGGTAGCTAACCTCAAATCGGGATGACTTTTGAGTGCATCAGAAAGGTACTTCTGGTAATCTTGCGACTTGTCCTTGTTCAATTTCTTGCTAGCTGAGGACATGCCGTGAAGCTTGGCCGCTTCTGTCAACTTGATCTCAATCAGTCGCAGACAGAACATGTTTTTCACCATATCCTTGCCTTCTTTGCCAGCCAGATCCAGAAGCAGGGAGAATTCCTCTTCGTTTTCAAGCAGGAGGTACACTTCGCTCCACACTGACGAGAAATTGGTGACCTTTTTCTGCAGAAGGCGTCGATATGCATCTTTTGCACGATGGAGGTCGTTTTTTCGAAGAGATAGTGCCTCCTTGTACGTGACATAGCCAGATGTAAAGCGTTGGCTACTTCTGGGAGATTTGGGAGATCTCGGGAGCTTGGATATCTTTTTAGGGTGTCCGATTAACGAGAAGAATACGTCTTCAACATTAACACCGTCTCGAGAGGAGACCTCGAAGAAGGGGATCGGTTTACGAAGTGCACAGCTGGCCAAGTTGGCTCCAACTTTGATCTGACTTTCGTCTGCTTCGTCACATTTCGTGCACACTAAGACAAGCTTCTTTTTTCTTCGACTCAGAGTCTGCAGTAACTCGGCCAAGAACACCATCTGTTGTTTCATCTGCTCTTCAACGAGAGTTGGATCGAATATGCAGATAAACCCAAATATCCCTCCATTTTTGCCTCCGAAATCTTCGTTGGGGAAAATTTGAGTCGTACTCCGAACCCCACCAGCTCTGGCCAATGCCTGTTCAGCTTTCAGGCGCACGGCGACTTTTCCGTGAGTGCGTGTCGCAATCCGTACGGATGCAGCTCGCCCGAGGTAGGCCATATCGGACGGGTGCGGCTGCAAATCATCGCAATCATCAGCTATGTCGTCGTAAAACTCTGTCTGCTCCACCACCTGAAATCGTACCCTGCTCCCGTCTGGGAGGTGTCTCGTTGTTGCTCCCCAATAGAGAAAGTGGTCGGCGTTAAAAGCCTCGTTTTCGGACCATTTCTCGTGGCTCACTACAGACTCGTGCGTCTCCACGTAAGCTCCAGGTTTTACGAATCGATTGCAGAAGCACGATTTTCCTACCCCGCTGAATGAACTTTTCCGCGCAGGGGCCACTATACCCCTTGGACAGCCAACGACCGCGATTCTGTACACTCGAATAGCCATCAGCTCTTCTTGTCATACACGTAATAGCAACAAGCTTCTACTTTTAAGTGTTCTCTAGTGTTATAATTTTGTTAATAATGACGAGCGAAAGCATTTCCGAACGGAAACAATCTTTAATTTGCGCATGCGTGCGAGCATCAGGTGCATGTATTAACTCAATCAAGTCGATGATGTAAAAAATCAAGTCGATGATGTAAAAAACTAATCCTCTCCTGCTGGTACAGCGTCCTCTAGTTTCTTGATAAACTTGACTCTGATCTCAGTGGTATCATTACCTCTCAATTGGTCCTGCACAAACCACACCTTCACCTCCAACTGAATCTGGTCACAGGGAGAAAATTGATAAACAACTGGTCAAGAAAGAAATTCAATGGAGGTGTCTTTCTTGTATTTTCAGTTATAGCTGAAGCAATATAATCAGAGGATTGAGGACCCCTGAAATAGGGACCTCCTGCTGTCCACTATGACCCCTGAAGCAAGGACAGTCTAGACTACAGTACCATTGGGGTTGAGAGGTTTCTCACAGAATATTGATATGGATATGGGAATTCATCAGCTAAGGTTTTTGGGGGAGGAGGGGGTCCCTATCGAAAATTGCTTTGCTCCTCCTAAATTGGCAGCCAGACTCATCAGTAACTTAACCCTGCCCCCCTCTATTTTTAATTTGCCTCTCCCACACAGATTTTTGGCTAGAAAAACTTCCTTTACATACCATCTCCAGTGCCCCTCGCAAAACTCCACAGATAATGTTAGAGTAGAAGAGGTCGGAGTGATCCTCTGGGAGTTCGACAAAGTCTACGAGAGGGTTCTGGTCGAGAATGAGGGAGAATTCATCACCTTTTGCACTCCAGTTCGCTACTGTTGGTATTACCCCCAAGAACATTTTGAAACCAACCTGTGTGTGTGTTGTGTGCGTGTGTGTTTGTGTTAAAATGTACACGTATTTTTCTAAGCTGTTGAAGCTGTTATTTTTCTAAACTGTTGAAGCTGGCGTGTGTATGTATGTGTGTGTCTGTGTGTGTGTGTATATTTGTACGTAGAATTCCTTTCTGTATTCTGTTTTCTTTACTACTTCTTTCTTTCTTTTATCTAAGTAGTGCTCTATGCATGTGATTGTTCATGGGTGGAAAGGGCATTGTGCGTATACAGAGCCTGGGACAAGACTTAAATCTTAAACATTAAATTTTGGTATACATTAAATTTTGGTAAGATATGAAGTGAACCAAACTAATGGAGATACTACACTTAATGGAGATACCAACCTTTGCTAGTACATCTGCAGTTTCCTTCAGGTCATGGCATCTTCCTTGTTGTGACCTGGCAAAGAAATCTTCAATTAACCTCACTCCAATGTTGTACCCCATCTTATCCAGCTGCTGGTTGATGTCTTCGTCCTTCTCATAGTCCCTCACCAGCTGGGCGACTAATGCTCCGTAGGTAAGTGAGAACAACTCACCACTCTGAGAGAGAGAGGGGGGGAGGGGGAGGGGGAGAGGGAGAGGGAGAGGGAGAGGGAGAGGGAGGGAGGGAGGGAGGGAGGGAGGGAGGGAGGGAGAAAGAGGGGGGAGGAGGAAAGTGTGGTAGAGTAAGGGAAGTGGGTCACTCCTTCACTATCAAAATATAGTAAGTTACAATACGAAGCTTATAGCACGTGGAAAGGCTTTAGGAGTTCTTATGGTGTGGGTTTAGCATGAAACTCACAACTTTTCTAGCATCCTGAGGACGTCCTAGCTGCCTGGACATTTTGACGAAAAGGTACAAAGGTCAAATCTAACACGCATGCGTATCAGAGGAGGTTGACGCGCAACGTGATGACGTCATCAGAGCTATTGACCAAGATGTCCGTGACCGTTTGGAAGTGATATTCAAGCAGCTCGGACTCCCTGGAAAAGCTACAGCTGTCTTATTTAAGAGGTGGAACGTGGAAAACAAGGATTTGTAAATGTATATACGGACACCTTTTGTCCCACAAAAGTGCAGAGGTCAGCTACAGTCTGTATAAAATACAAGTATTCTGAGCCTCACCATACAAAATCTGGGGCAGTTGTCATCGCACTTCTGGTAGCCATCCCACAGCTCTACGACAGTGCTCTGTAATGACCGTCAATTATCACCCACATGCAATCCCTTTGCATGGCAACGAAGCTACAATAAATACACTGCCTTTACCCAATTTTCACTACTTTCAAAGCTTCATAACTCCAAACTTATGGGGTTGTCACCCCGGGAAAGTGAAGTTTAAGAAACTCCCGGTTCTGTTCTATCTAGCTGAAAAATTCTTGTATATACATGCGCTCGCGTTTTGATGCAAAGGGCCTCCAAAGTTACCTACTTATTCGATTTCGCCGTATTAAACTGTCTGCGTTTGACTTACCCCTGCTCCGTCTAGCAGTGGTTTGAGAGCTTCAGACGCCGTATATACATTTACAAATCCTTGTTTTCCACGTTCCACCTCTTAAATTAGACAGCTGTAGCTTTTCCAGGGTGTCCGAGCTGCTTGAATATCACTTCCAAACGGTCACGGACGCCGGACATCTTGGTCAATAGCTGTGATGACGTAATCACGTTGTGCGTGCATAATTAATCGTGGCCAACCACCACTGTATGCGTAGATATACGAATTTCTGCGCGGGATTTGGAGGTTGCCGATTATTTTACCTCTTCAAACACGAGAAGGCAAGGTTTTACAACAGTAGTACAGCAAGAATATACATCTGTAAAAACTTGGCCTTCTCGTGTTATGAGCTGAAATATAAATCGGCGATGTTCAGAAACTCTAGCCTCGCGAGCGCTTATATTACGCGCTGATTGTGCATTCTCCTCCCACGCACAATCAGCGCGTAATCGCGGAGAAACCGAATATCAGTTCGGAAAGCCCCCTCTCGTTCGGAAACCCCCTTCTCTACGGTAGCTCCTCCCTTTTTAGTCTCGTGCCCACGCTTTTTAGGGTATACCAGTAATACCACATGATATGCGGGGGAGTAGGCTACGAAATAATAGTGACTCGCGTTCCAGGTGAAGTGCATTCGTTCGCAACTGAAGAGAAGATACGTTCACAAGAAACATGAAAATCAGGTCTCTGCACGCGTTGTTCTTCTGCACGCTCAGTTTGACCACTATGATTCGTGGAGGGGCGTCGACGAGGAGCGGCTTGACAGCAGTGTTGGAGGCGAATAGCGACGCCTTCGAAGGTTATTTCAGCCCGTACAGGGCAGCGGATACTAATTTTGTACGTGTTCGTGTTGAATTTGCTGTTTGTGCCCTCGCTGTGTTTTTAGGGGCTCTGCGCATATGTCATAACAACAAAAGACTAGCTCACTGCCTGTACTACGTCTTTTCGGCTTACTTGCTCTGGGCTACGTTCTATAGACAGTATTACCTTCGTTATACTCCAGTGGCTGACCCTGTCGAGAACGAAATGTCATTGATAGAGAATTACCTCTTCGTGTCCGTGGCGTCGTGGATATCGTCATTGTTTCTAGAGTGCACGTCGTCTGCAAGGTTTTTAAGCCTCTTAAAAATGATATTCAGTGGCGAGTATCGAGTAACGTGGAGCCGTAATATGATAGCAGCTCTAGCAGCTACCACTGTCTGTACTGTAAACTCTCTTTATCTGACCTTAAAGCTCCAAGAAGCAGTAGAACTATCACTAAGATATGTCTCCAGTGACGTTTCAGTGTTTGGCTTCTTATACGTTGCAAATAGAATGAGATGCTTTCGTCAGTCTATGGAGGGACTGACGTTTATTACTGGAATAGCGACAAAATGGCAAAATCGAAGCTCCAAGATGCTCTTTGGACGTATAGCACTTACGTCGTTTGTTTTGCTCTTTCACCATTCCGTTTTGATATATGTATTTGTCACCCAAACTCTACACGCCTGGGGAGTGGAGCATTACTTTGACTTGGTGGCTTTGTCCGTTGATGTGTTGTTTCGTTTGTGTGTGTGCTTGTGGGCTACCCGCAATTCCTGCTGCTTTGCTGACCATGTACATTTGGATATAGTGATTGATCATGATATAGATCATGCTCAAGATAATGTAGTGGCTCCTTCCAGTTTCAACACAGCATATTCTACACATCATAACCAGTCGATTTCTCATGCCCAGTGTTCAGAGCCAGCACCTCAACGCTTCAATCGCACATGTGTTCCACTCTGTCAGCAGTTTCGTCCACCACCCAATGAAATCAACCACCCCCTTGTAGAATCTAATGTGCGTGTTGGCAGTTACTTTCCTCTCACCAGTTTAGAAATCTGCCCTCAAAGTGAACGCAGCTACCTTTCAATATCTTCTACCATGACGGGACAACTTGAAAACTTGTCTTCAAAAGCCCAACTACACGCAAAGGCAGCACTAGTCCCTCCTTCCAACTTTAACGTTCCTTTATCGGACGGTTCAGAACTTGTCATTTAGTGAGACTAGTCATGCTCTGATATATCTCAACAGTGGCAGCACCACTGTTTCATATAGTGACACTACTCTCAGTGAGATCACAGTCACTGAAATATCTTCCGTGAGAAGTCACACCATTTTCTTCTTTCCATAAAGGACTATGGATTTGATTATGAACAAATCTACTTGTGTACTTGATGAGCTTTAACATTGCAATTCTATGTCAATCTCCATTACTGTCTCTTCTAATAGTATGTGTAAGCATAATTTTGAGTGATCAAACTCCATGTGAACATAGTCTCTCATGGATCAGCTACATAAGTATGTATTGGCATTGGTTATTTCCTGTTTACTATGCTTTTGTATTCACCCTACACTGTACACACATTGTTCCTGTTTATATGGAATGAGATATGAGATCAGAGTGAATCAATGCTTCTTGTATTTATGAGTCGTGTGTATGTCTACAGCTAGTGTACTTGCATGAATGAATGTTGGTACCTACACAGAGCCAGCCCTTTTTCAGCATGAGTATAGCTGGAATCACACTTGCATCATAAGGTAGTCCAGCAGTCTCATGACATAACCATAAACAGACACCAGCAAGTGCTAATTCCCCAAGTATCTCACCCTTACCTTTCACTTTTAACATGCACACACAATTCTTAGTAAAAGTGTGTGAATAATTATTTAGTGGAAGGTGGACTGTATACAGATAGAACTGGCTGGGATAGGAAAAATATTTCTACTTGCAGCTGTGTGGCAGCTGATTAGCATTGCCAAAGATTTATATACAAGCTGATGCAATCCAAAGCATTTGATATACGATACTGTATTAGTTTCTATATATGGCATGTATTGTTGTTACAACTTATAGTATGCTAATTAGCTGCAGGTATTGAGCAAGAGAACAGGTTAGCATCTTTACCATAATCCACATCATTGCCTCTTATTATACTATCAACATTTACGTGCATGGTCACATTAAAGGGCACAGGCTTACACTGCAGCTGGTCATCATTAGCTACATCTCTCTTCAGTACTATATACTCAGTGTATATGAAAAGTCACATGGTGATATTCCGGCTTTCATAATTAAACCTGATCTGACTTAATTGTGATTTTTGTTCACACTAGTATTATGTGAGCATGGTTACACTGTTACATGGTTACACTGTTACATGGTTACACTGTTACATGCTACTTGCAATGCCTATATATGTTTTTGTCACAAGTGCACACAATAAGGCAACTGAATGGTCAGTGCTATACTACACTCAGTCACAAGACGCTATTATGTAGAATATGTAGACCAATATGCAATCCATTGGGATATGGTAAATATCTTTTTTTTCTGTCATGTGTTGCTCACAATAAGGCAACTGATCCATGAATATTATTAGTGCCACTACACTCAGTCATGAGACGTCATGTCAGTATGTGAAGGTGTTGCGCCAGACATTTGGATACACTGTTTAAACTCATGCATTCTCATGCTGTGCCTAACAGTCGTACTCAGAAAACTACCAGTAGCAGCCAATTGAAATTCTCACATAGACTGATGGTTTTATATTGACCATTACTTAACTGTACAACACACTATAATAGATAGTGTATATTATTGTACATTTCACAGTTTTCCCATGCAAGTTATATATTAGCTATGAATCTGCTGCAAGGCTAAGTCAATTTCTCTGTTCACCTTCATGAGCTCTATACAGCATGATGACATGCCACTCTGCTCCTAATGGTATAACTCCACCCATGCCTTTGTTGTGTGTGGATGTGTTAATATATTCCTTGGTCAGATACGTCTATATACCAGATGCTATTATGCACACAAAGTTTTTAAAAGGTATTAATGTGTACTATAATCAATAGCTATTGTGTATGTGTATTTATGGCATGTGAGTTTCAAAAGGTCATATATACATGCATACATAGGATAACAGTCTTGACTAGAAGTTTTTCTGAAGGACTCAGTTTACACATTTGGGTTACACATTTGAATTTTCTTCCGTGGGAGGTGTGTAAGGTGGAGGGGCATCTTTAGGACAGCTCTCTGCAACCTATCGGCACAAATAATTATAGTAAAGTGTAGTGCACATATTTTGCAAGAACCAACTGGGCAATAGTGCTAAAAGTTATGGTACAAGTAGATCCCTAAGTGAGACTTAGGTGAATTGTATTGTGAACTGACCCTAGGTGTTGACTGTCTCTCAGAGGAGCATCGGTTCTGCTGCCGATTCTGCCGTCGATTCTGCCGCCAATTCTTACACCAGCTACTGGGTGTGGTCAACTTTTTATACAATGTGGAACTGTAGCAACACGCAAGAATGACAGCTGATAAACCATACACCAAGCTATAATACTGAAATTTCAAACCATGCAAGAATTGCTATAGAGAAAGACTAATGTGGATTTATAGTAGGAAGTAATATACATACTTTTTTCTGTTCTTCCAGCACTTTGTATCTGGCACCCATATACAGGCACAACATATACAACAAGCACAGACTATAACACCGATTACTCCAAAGACAATGCCAGCTATCTGACCTCCACTGAGTCTGAAGGGAATGGGTTTACCTGAGGGAGAGAGAACACAGTGTCACACAACCAGCATGTTCCAACACACACACACACACACACACACACACACACACACACACACACACACACACACACACACACGCACACACACACACACAAACACTCAACTCCTGAACCTCATTCTTAAAAGGAGGACAATTAACATGAAACTTCAAAATGCTATTTTGAACCCTTCAAATCAAAACACTTCAAAGGACAGGCATACATTATATGTAGCTACTTTATGTATACATACCACAGCCGATCTCTGCACGGCTGCCATTAGTATGACCACTGCAGATTGAGTAGCCTATGATAGGGCTCCTGCTACACTGTTTAATACTCTCATCTCCTCGTAGGCAGTCTACCTGAGAAAGCCATACTGGCTTCGTGCCTCTCATGTAATTAAGAAAGCTGACAAGAGGGAAGGAGAGAAGAGGGAAGGAAAGGGAGAAGGAGGTAACATAGCGTAAGCTGAAGTGGAACAACAAGAGGGCTTTATACTAGTTCGAATGGTGATTATTGTGTGGGTGGTGCATGTATGCATGCATGCAAATTAATGAATACCTAGGTTGTGGAGCGAAGCTATAGTTATCCTCAGTGGTCAGACCTAGCTCCTTGCAGGCCACCTCAGCATTGTCTGCATCCCACAGTTCGTCCCTACACACAGTGCCCCATACTCCATTGAATGCCACCTGCAGTACACCTTCTCTACTACTACCTACCAAACGTGTAGTAAAATCCTCTGCATCTATAGTATACATATATAGAGAAAGAGAGTTTGTGAATAAAGCAAGGCATCATATGACTATAGCCTTCTATGCTGACACTGCCTCACCTGTCTTTCTGCACTCTACCCAGCCAGCCTCCTGTGTGGTACATCCCATGGAGGTCCTTTTTATTCTCACTGAAGAGCAGTCACTGAGTAAGAATGATTGGCTATCGCACCTTATGTCAGCTACACCCAGAGATAATGAGTTGATACTACAGGAGGAGGTGGGAGGAGAGAGAGAAGAGGAGGAGGGAGAGAAGGGATGGTATGTGTACCTATCTAATCTACTCTCTTAAACAAGCAGAGGGCTAGCTAGTGTCTTAATAACAATCTATTTCTGTACCTCTGTATGAATGGCCTGCCCCCCTCATAGCCGAGCTGATTACACACAACATCAGTAGCAGTACTGGTAGTCCAGGAATCAGAGTGAGTTGAGTCAGCACACACCCCTGTCCAGCCAAGAACAACATCGTAATACTCAACAGCTCCCCTGTGATCAGCAACATCTGCACCTATCAGTCGTACATCGCCTGCTGTGGTCCCAGCTGTATGAAGAAAGAATATTTTTTAATTCCTTTACTTCTCTTCTGCATCCATCTTACTGTATATGGCATAATTTAGTATCTATGTATACCTGGTTTGCATACAATAGCAATGTCAGTGAGATGAGTACATGATGTGGAGTGGTTGGTGGAATAAGAGCAATCCTGTAAGCCCGGCTCCATTCCAGTACACTCTACCTCACTGAGGTGGATTGGAACTTGGTTTCCAGCAAGCACATCAATTGTCAAGCTGTAGGTAAAGATTAGCTATTATCACTGGCAGTCATAAAAGACACTGACTCCAGGTTTTCCTACATTTCCCTGGTTCCCAGAGTTTTGTAGTTCTTGGGTCTGTGTTTTACATTTTACATAGGTTCTTCATGCAGGTCTCTGGTTGGACCTAAGTATGTATTTGTATATATACTCACCTGTCCTGTGGAAGGGAGTTAATGGCAATGCCATAGCCCAACTGTCTGCACACCACCTGAGCATTCTTTAGGCTCCACAGGCTGTTATCAGTGTGACACACACTCCCCCACACACCATCCATACAGACCTCCACACGACCAGCAGAAGCAGTGCCTGCTAGTCCCACCAGACGTACAGAAGAGCTGTTGGCATCACATGGTGTTTGAACTGAAGGGAGGATAATTCCTTTTAGTTCCCTTCTGCATGCATCTTATACTGTATATTTCAACATATGCGACTATAGCTATACATATACCTGGTTTGCATACAATGGCAGTGTCAGTGAGATGAGTACATGATGTGGAGTGGTTGGTAGAATAAGAGCAATTCTGTAGGCTAGCCTCTGTTCCAGTACACTCTACCTCACTGAAGTGGATTGGAACTTGGTTTCCAGCAAGTACATCAATTGTCAAGCTGTAGGTAAAGTTATACATTATCTATACAGTCCTAATTCAAAAGGACAATGATTCTACAGTTTTCCAGATTTCCCCATGCTTCCCTGGTTCCCAGAGTTCTGTGTTCCTTATAGGTTAAGGTTCCCTGGGCTCTTCATGCAGGTCTCTCAGTCTAGTTGTAATATGATGTAAAAGGGAATTGTGCAAAAATGAATTAAAAAATTGCATTGGGACGATAAATTAGTTGCTTACAGAGGTCATATTCACCACAGAGTTACATAAAACCTTATAACTAATGTTATGATGGACCTACATAATAATGCTATATTCACCTGTCCTGTGTATCGGCAATGCCATACCCCAACTGTCTGCACACCACCTGAGCATTCTTTAGGCTCCACAGGCTGTTATCATTGTGACACACAGTCCCCCACACACCATCCATACAGACCTCCACACGACCAGCAGAAGCAGTGCCTGCTAGTCCCACCAGACGTACTGAAGGGCTGTTGACATCACATGGTGTCTGAGCTGAAAGAAGGATCGAAGGAGGGATATCATAACTTAACCTTTATTTACATAATTATGTACATACATTATAGAACACTCACCATTGGTGTAGTCACATCTCCAGACTAGTAGAAAAATTGTAATTGTCACAAGAAATGTAGTTGGACATCTTTTCATCTATGTACAGGTATGAATGTAGTAATAAAAGTGCTGTAGGAAATATTACACAATATTTCAGGAAACTTATTAACTATATCCGATGCTCAATTTTCTACCCTACTAGTAAACTTATGCAATTCCCTTATTAAAGCTTGCGAGAACAGATTCTGCGAAATTTTTTAGTATATATGCGTACTTCATATATGTACAGTTCACTGCCTATTTTACAATAGTTACGACTGCCGCTTACCACCGTTGAAGGATCGGTCTCTTACGAGTATATTAAAGCTGAGAACTTTTATAGTACGCGAAAGTGTTGCTGTTTTTAGTAAAGAACATGTGATTAACATTACGCAATACGTGTATTGTATGTGTTTCTGATTGTGCAATACGCAAAGATTGCACCATTCTAAACGATGTTGCGCAGTTAGTGACTACCGGTGAGTGTAGTATGGCCTCACGTGATTGTTTGCCAAATGAACAGGTGTATAGTGAGTGTTACGTTGGAGCAGGAAGGAAGCAGATGAGTGAGAATTAAAGATAGTTGACCTAGCCCAGATGTTGACTTACAAGGGGGGATATGCATGATGCATGAGAATAATAAGAGGCTACCATAGTACCAGAGTCTGACGCCCACGGGTATCCAGAGAAAGGAAAAGTTTAGTGAGAAGTTGAATTACTTATCTTGTAATTATAGTCCTTCTCGTGAAGAACTATGGGACCTTGTGAGATAGTTAAAGAGATTTACACATGTGCTATATAGAGCATTGGGAGAGTGATTATTGCCGAGCGCCTTAGCGCGAGGCATCCTAATTCCGCAGCGCGTTCTCGTCTTGCGATGTTTGTATGTATGTATGTCAGTCACGCTTCGGGAATTCAATTATAGTCACGCTTAGGAATTCTGGGCGGAGCGTGGAGGCGCGCGCACGCTAGCGATAATGACTGCGATCTGATGAACTCCGCCGCTGGGAGTTGGCGAGGATACGAAAGAGGACGGAAAGGGAAAGAGATGGCCTCGAAGTACGGCCAAGTTTTACGGTATTAGTCTTGCTGTGCTAATATAGCCTCGTACCCAGGCTTTTTCTTTCCCCCCTGGAAAGAGGCTGGGCACGAGGCTACCTGTACTACTGAGATTACTGTAAAACTTGGCCTTGTGTCCGAGGAGGTGAAAATCGGCCGTGTTCGGAAACCCCCGGAAGCCCCGCCCCTACTGTACTTATGTATATACTTTACTCCTCGACTAGGTCAGCTAGACTTGAGGCCATGACAGAGGCAGAACGGAACAGGAAGGCCAGAGACATTAACATCATTATTGACCTCATTCTCTTCTATATCTACATTTCTGCTTCCTTTAACATACGTACCATGCATTTACTGCGCGAGGCACTAATCTACACTGAGTGTATACCTAGTAGCTCTTAATGTTATATGTTATGTGCTAGAGAATAAAACCTTTTGGTAAGGAATCTTGTCCTCATCTGGCAGTACCTATTTTGCTATTGACAATGATAATGATGATGATGGTGATGGTGATGGTGATGATGATTACTATGTTTTTGTGGTAGAGTGTGTCTCTCTGCAGCTGAAGTGAAGAACCCCCAAACAAGTGAGCCCAGCCCAGCCCAGGCCTGGCTACATACATGATCGTGCATTTCCACCTCAGTGTCCAACTGCAGAGTAGTCAAAGTAGGTTCCGTAATAAACTCTGTTAATGTTTGAACTATATCTTTGCATGAAAAAGACATACATGACCAATTTTCATTGTTGTAATTGTTATGATATATAATATACAAAACAGAATTTTACCATACATAAAAATAGGATTAATGAATATTCATATACATGCATAGAGAGTTGGCTAGTCTTCTGAGGGAGATGAGTTTGCTGGTGTGGGAATGGGTGGAGGGTAGGATGTTGAGGGATCAGGACAAGGTGTGTAACCCGGAGGAGAAAGATATTTGAGAACATCCTCTGAGGTAGTTTGGTAGTTTGATGCAGCCTACATAAGAAATAGGTATATAGATATCTCACATATTTTGTAGTATTATAATAGTCACATCTGCAAGCAACAATTGGCCATTAAAAGCCTATAAACTGGATTGCTGATACCCTTGCAATGGTTTCCTAGCCACCTGGGCTGGATATGTACCTTATATGAAGGTGGAACTGCAGTTGTCAGATCTCCCTGTGTCTCAGGCTTGTCAGGAGGGGGTGTGGCCTGTGCTGGGGAGGGGGTTCCCAGCATGGCTGTTGGTCCTTCCTCCTCACACTCTATAGTAACAGCTGTTTGTTCATCTCTCTGGACAGGAGGAGGACACTCAACTGGTGCTGTCTCTTGGGAGGGTACATCCTCAGAACAGCAACTGGTACACAAACAACATACACGCCTATATGTTTTCTTCCAGCAGTCTGAATTCAATATGCAGAATATACAAGCCACATAACCAACCAGGCCAGGAAACCAAGCTAATCCAAGGATAGTGGCAGGTAGCCCACCTCCTTCGACAAATATTACCAGTATTACGACTACTAAGCCGTAGGCAAAAGGAATAATCACCAAACCACAGGTACAAATGGCCACAAGGAGATATAATAGAAAGGTTTGGAGCTCATGTCGTACATCTTGTACAATTGACATGTATATGAAGGCCAAAACAAAACAACTGTAGGCACTGCGATGACAATCTGACCTACAGTGAATCTGAAAGGAATGGGTGTACCTGTGTAGAGAGGGATACAACAGGAGATCACATGGCAAACAGATGACAGCCCATTCAAACACCTCCTATACAGTGGAACCCTTTTTTCACTAAATTACTTCACAGCTCACTGCCTACACTCACCACTGTTGAAGGACAGTCCATTACGAGTATATATAGATGGCAGGTGTTTATATAAGGTGTATATACACCTTATCAATATTCAACATATTATGTATGTATAAAACCATGTCCAATCGGTGTCTCTTGGCCGCATCTATTCGAGTTGTAGACGCGAATTGTGCAATACAATGTGAGGCTGTGAATACACAATACTAAAAGGCCTATGTAAGGATGTCAGAATCTTGCCAGACAAGCCTGCGAGGGCAGATTCTGCAAGTTTCACATGCACGCGTTTATCAACAGAATCATACTTTACAGCTCACTGCCTATTTTATAGCCATGACGTCGACTGCCACTCACCACTGTTGAAGGATCGGTCTCTCCCAAGTATATAAGACTTTGTTAATTAAGACATAGATACTAAACGAGAACTCTCTTCGAAGTTCTCGTTTAGTATCTATGATTAAATCGGCGTCTTTTTTATAGCACGCAAGTGTTGCATTTCCTGTATGGATTTCCTGTTTAGTAAGAGCACGTGATTAGTACGCGTATATTAGGTGATTGTGCAATATGCATTGCGCAAGGCTAAAAGTACATATGTGTAGTGTTGAGTGGATTGGCTCGGTACTATTTCCGGCATCACACGATTGTTTGCAAACAGAACAGTGGTAATGAGTCCAGCCTACATCATCAGAGTATACTTCCACCTCAGTGTCCAACTGCAGAGTAGCAGTAATAAACTTGGTTGATGTGTTTGAACCATCTTTGCATGTAAAAGACAATTTTCATTGTTGTAATTGTCATTAAAATACTGATAAATACACAAAGCAGAATGTTACCATACACAAAAATAGGATTTAAGAATACCAATCCCTCAATGATATACATACATACAGAGTTGACTAGCTAGACAAGTCTTCTGAGGGAGATGAGTTTGCTGCTGAGGGAATGGGTGGAGGGTAGGATGTCGAAGGATCAGGACAAGGTGTGTAACCCGGAGGAGAAAGATAATTGAGAACATCCTCTGAGGCAGTTTGGTAGCTCAATGCAGCCTACATAAGAAATAGGTATACAGATTTGTAGTATAGTACTTCTTTTCATATTTGCATGCACAATTTTGACATATTTTGATAATAAAGCCTATAAACTTGTGCTAATAACCTTGTGATGGTTCCCTAGCCACCTGGGCTGGATATGTACCTGATATGGAGGTGGGACTGCAGTTGTCAGATCTCCCTGTGTCTCAGGCTTGTCAGGAGGGGGTGTGGCCTGTGCTGGGGTGGGGTTTCCCAGCTTGGCAGTTGGTCCTCCTTTCTCCTCCAACTCTATAGTAACAGCTGTTTGTTCATCTCTCTGGACAGGAGGGGGACACTCAACTGGTGCTGTCTCTTGGGAGGGTACATCCTCAGAACAGCAACTGGTACACATTTTTTTGAATACGTAGATACAACCAAATACAATACAAAATGGCAAGCAACCCAAAAAAATAAACACAGGAATGAGGATGAAAACTAAGGGTCCTGTGAGATATCCCCCTAATATAAAGACTACTATGAGCACACCAATAGAATAAGGAAGAATACAAATATTAAAACTAATACAACATGTGATATTGATACACTGTCGCACAGTGAATGGATCAGACATGGAAAACTTTGTACAAAACAACAGTGGGTACTGAAACAACAATGGCAGTTATCTGACTTTCAGTGAGTCTGAAGGAATGGGACCTGTGTAGGGAGGGATACAACAGCACATGACAAAGAGATGACAACCAGTTCAACCTATACAGTGGAACCCTAATAAAGACGGAGGACATCACACTCACTACAAGCCTCCACTCTCTGACTCTGCAAATATATATTCATGCGACTAGGGAGAGAACTTTTGAGGTTACTACTCCTATATTTGAAAGTACGTATCAACTTAATTTTCAGGACAATCTACATAATATCCTACATAATATCCTACTGCAAGAATATATATATATAAATGCAAAGAATATATTAGCTAGATATTAAGATTTTGCCAGGCCAATTGCATACATCTGGCTAGTTTCTTAGTTCTGCCCAGACTGCACGATTGTGGACAGAATCCTACTTTACAACTCACTGTCTGATGAACAGCAGCTATAAGTACAAGTCACAGAAGGATTAGTCTCCTTACAAGTAAGACTGTGTTATTATCTATGAAGTTCAGGCCTCCTCTTAAAGTATGTGCAAGTTGGCAGGCTTCTTCCATGTGTTTCCTGTTTTAGTGCTATTTTAATGAGAATATTTGATTGCACAATAGCTACATGTAAATGAGCGTTATTGCACAATATGGGGAAAGGAAGAAGTGAGATTTGCCAAATATATGGCTCCACAAGGCATGCCTGACAGGATGGTGGTAGGTAGTGTGTGGGAGGTGAAGTAGTAAAGGACAAAAGGCCAGATAATTATTATTCATATGGGTAAACTTCCAAATGTATGAGCCCAAGGCCTGGCACTTCCACGTCCCTGCAGCCATGCATACTCATAGTGGGTGAAGCAGGTGTGGTTCTCATCAATGTGTATAGTGAACTCTGTTGATCTTTAATGCATTAATTGTGAAGGACATGCATTGCACTAGGAGTGGAGAATGATAACTTTTCCATTGTGTGTTTGTTATCAAAAACAAACAAGAATTTTACCATACACAAAAATAGTACCAACTCTTCAAAGATCACATAATAATTTGCATACAGTGTTGGCTACCTAGGATAGAGGGTGGGATGTTGAGGGTGAGGAGTGAGAACATCCTCCAAGACTGTTTGGTAGCTCAATGCAGCCTGAATAGTACACATGTATTTCTGGCCTCCTCCTGTGGCTCTCCCTCCTTGCACATGGCTGCGAGTTGTGAACCTTTGAACCCTGTCAGAAAATGCACCTGGGTTGCAGATAGTAAGATTTCTTTCCTTCGACCTGGACTGGATACAACCTGGTATGAAGGTGGGACTGCAGTTGTCAGATCTCCCTGTGTCTCAGGCTTGTCAGGAGGCAGTGTGGCCTGTGCTAGGAGGGATTTTACAGCATGGCAGTTGGATTCATGCAAAGCCCCCTAGTAGGCTTTTCAATTTCAGTACTAGTTTTGTGGATGCACCAAGTGCCATATTTTGGAAGCTCTATATAATTAATATTCATCAGTCTCAGAGTGTTTCTCGTCATTGTCAGACTACAACATGCACAAATCTGTAATTTATGATTCAGTAGTTATTCTCTTTGGACTATTGGCAAGTATAAATCGATAAGAAATATGAGGCACTGTTGACAGATATCATGCATGATAATTAGAGTGGAGAATGATTTTTTTATTGTTTAATGTGATATATGTTCATACACAAAAATTGAATACCAACTCTTCGAAGATCACATACATATTACTTTGTATACAGTGTTGGCTACCTAGGATGGGGAAAGTCATGAAGGGGATGAGTTTGCTGGTGAGGGAATGGGTGGAGGGTAGGATGTCGAGGGATCAGGACAAGGCGTGTAACCCGGAGGAGAAAGATATTTGAGAACATCCTCTGAGGCAGTTTGATAGTTTGATGCAGCCTACATAAGAAAGAAATATCTCACATATTTTAACTTTATATAATCCTGTGTGACTAGGCACTCAATGATCCATTTCTTGTTTTAAAAACTCTTCACTAGTCGAAAAAACTTTATAACCAACGTTTCGGTGCCTATACAGGTACCATCATCAGGGCAAAAAGAAGAAAGATGAGGTGAACAAAAATAGGTGATGGAATGCATAGAATGGAATGTGTGAATAATGGATTACATAAGACCTTTGTACACATTAGGCAGAATTTTGCGGTGTTTTGTGGTAATACCAATGTCTCGGCGTTGGCAGAACATGCATTGAGTTGTGGCCATGAAATAGACTGGGAAAATGCCAACATCCTTGACCACAGTGACCTGTTCTATCCCAGGTTATATCTAGAGTCCTGGTACATTCAGAAGCAGAATGGTTTGATTAACAGAGAGGTCGGTATTCTGCCTAATGTGTACAAAGGTCTTATGTAATCCATTATTCACACATTCCATTCTATGCATTCCATCACCTATTTTTTGTTCACCTCATCTCTCTTCTTTTTGCCCTGATGATGGTACCTGTATAGGCACCGAAACGTTGGTTATTAAAGTTTTTTCGACTAGTGAAGAGTTTTTAAAACAAGAAATGGATCACATAAATATTACTTTGTATACAGTGTTGGCTACCTAGGATGGGGAAAGTCATGAGGGGGATGAGTTTGCTGGTGAGGGAATGGGTGGAGGGTAGGATGTCGAGGGATCAGGACAAGGCGTGTAACCCGGAGGAGAAAGATATTTGAGAACATCCTCTGAGGCAGTTTGGTAGTTTGATGCAGCCTACATAAGAAAGAAATATCTCACATATTTTGTAGTATAGTCATATCTGCATGCACCAATTGGCCATTAAAAGCCTATAAACTGGATTGCTGATACCCTTGCAATGGTTTCCTAGCCACCTGGGCTGGATATGTACCTGATATGAAGGTGGAACTGCAGCTCCCTGTGTCTCAGGCTTGTCAGGAGGGGGTGTGGCCTCTGCTGGGGAGGGGGTTCCCAGCTTGGCAGTTGGTCCTCCTTTCTCCTCCAACTCAATAGTAACAGCTGTTTGTTCATCTCTCTGGACAGGACGAGGACACTCAACTCGTGCTGTCTCTTGGGAAGGTACATCCTCAGAACAGCAACAACATAAACCTTTACTATGGCAAATCACACAACCAATTATCCCACAAGTAATAAGAATGATAAAATACAAAACAACAGTAAGGACAGATAAGACTCCTTCGACATTTTGTCTGATCAATACTACCCCTGCTGGGCCAAAGTAAAAGAAAACAGAACAAAAAAAACACCAAAAACACTTAATCACACAATCACAAAGGCCCTTAAGCTTATTTCGCACACTGGGTGAGTCAGACATGAATATCCAGATCAAAATAAAACAACCGCACTGAAACAACAATGGCAGTTATCCGACTTTCAGTAAGTCTGGGGCCTGTGTAGGGGGATAAACAATATAGCAGCACATGACAAAAAGATGACAACCTGTTGAAACACACAAACTTCTATACAGTATGTACCCTAATAAAGACCACCTCAGAGGAGGACACCAGGTCACCCTCACTACACACCTGCAGTGCAATCTCTGCATAGATAGATATGCTTCTTTTAGTTGTAGACGTGATTGTGCAATACAATGTGAGGCTGTGAATGCACAATAAACTTATGCAAGGTGTCAGAATCTTGTCATGCAGGCAAAAACCCTTGCGAGGACAGATTATGCAGGTTTCACACGAGCAATTCTCAACAGAATCATACTTTACAACTCACTGCCTATTTTATAGCTACGTATGACTGCCACTCACCACTGTTGAAGGATAGGTCTAGATCTCTATCAAAAGTATATAAGACTTTGAAGCAGAGAAGATCGATATCGGCATCCTTTTTATAGCACGCGCATTTCCTGTTCAACTATGTATTTCCTGTTTAGTAAGAACATGTGATAAGCAATACGTAGAGAAGGTGATTGTGCAATACATGCGAGGCTTGATTGCGCAACGCTATTTAAAGCGTGCATGTGAGTGAATTGACACGGTATCCATCATGAGACTGATTTCCGTGATTATATGGCATCATATGATATGCAACAGAACAGTGGTAATGAACCCAGCACAGGCCTGCATACATGATCAGGGTATTTCCACCTCAGTGTCCAACTGCAGAGTAGTCGAAGATAAATATGACTACAGTAGTTTTCTATGTACATTTTTGTGTACAGTGAAATGTATATATGTATTTTTATGAAAATTACAATGAAAATATATTCATGCATGTCTTTTATATATAGGATTAAAGAATATGTACCATATACCCCTCAATGATCACACATACAGACTTGGCTAGCTAGACAAGTCTTCTGAGGGAGATGAGTTTGCTGCTGAGGGAATGGGTGGAGGGTAGGATGTCGAGGGATCAGGACAAGGTGTGTAACCCAGAGGAGAAAGACATTTGAGAACATCCTCTGAGGCAGTTTGGTAGCTCAATGCAGCCTACATAAGAAATACTAGGTATATATACAGATATCTCACATATTTACTAGTATAGTACTTCCTTTCATATCTGCAGGCACCAATTGGACATATTTTAAAGCATATATAAACTGGATTGCTAATAACCTTGCCTGGCCCCCTGGGCTGGATATGTACCTGTGCTAGGGAGAGGTTTCCCAGCATGGCAGTTGGTACCTCCTCAAACTCTATAGTAACAGCTGTTTGTTCATCTCTCTGGACAGGAGGGGGACACTCAACTGGTGCTGTCTCTTGGGAGGGTTCATCCTCAGACAAGGAACTGGAACACAAACAACATAAATACCTTTTTGTTGCTTTCTGGAAGTTCGGATCATTTTTGTAGGTTGAATAAACCCATAACTAATTGCCATGCAACAACAAAGGTCAAGAAAAGGCTATGAGACCGAAGACTGGTTTGGCATATAGAAAGAGTATTATCATCAGATGATCCCTACTACAAGTAAGACAAACACACCACCACAACAAGTACCAGAGATCAAACAATCACTAGACTCTTCATGCTTATCTCGCACACTGGGTGAGTCAGACATGAATATTCCAGCAAAAATAAAAAATGGTTACTGAAATGACAATGGCAGTTATCATTCTGACCTTCACTGAGGAATGGGACCTGTATAGGGAGAGATACAACAACATGGCAGCATATGACATAGAGATATAATTGTAACAACCTGCATGTGTTAAAACACAAACTCGTGGAACTAATAAGGACAACCTCAGAGGAGGACAGTCACTCACTACAGACCTGCATTCTCTCTAAGTGAGTACTGTAATAGCTATACATGTGAAGAAGGTTAGCATTCAATACTTGAATCAACCTAATTTCTACATCTGTAAGAACATAGAACATTAATTGGCAAGATTTCGCCAGGTTGCTTGCGTAGTCTACATTTTCAAATTCTACCCAGATGGAGGTCTTTGCAATTCTCGACAGTATCCTACTATCTATTTTTTGCGATAACTATAACCACTAGTCACCACTTTGAAGGATCAGTCGCCTTACGAGTATCTACAGCATATTTCAGCACCTTTGCAACAGGAGCCTGTAAACCACACACTGTTTCTAAGTGTCATTAGTACATAATGGCTTCAATGTACTTGAGTGTGTGTGCATAGTCTAGCCATCCATGTACTAGCTAATGACACTTTAGAAACAGTGTGTGGTTTACAGGCTCCTGTTGCAAAAGGTGTTGAAATATCCTGTATAGATCTGCAAGTAAGTTGGCAGGCTTCTTTCATGTATTTCCTGTTTTAGTGCTTTTTAATTAATAGTGAGAACATTTGATTGCACAATACCTGTAGATGTATTATTGATACACAAAGGAAGAAGTGAAATAACATTGAAAACATCATCATGAGACTAATTTCCGTGATTTTATGGCTCCACAAGGCATGACTGACAGGTAGTGTGTGGGAGGTGAAGTAGGAAAGGATCAGTGCCTTAAGAGTATCTACAGCATATTTCAGCACCTTTGCAACAGGAGCCTGTAAACCACACACTGACAGGATAGTGGTAGGTAGTGTGTGGTAGGTGAAGTAGGAAAGGATCAGTCGCCTTACGAGTATCTACAGCATATTTCAGCACCTTTGCAACAGGAGCCTGTAAACCACACACTGACCCATGCCTGACAGGATGGTGGTAGGTAGTGTGTGGGAGGTGAAGTAGGAATGGGCAAAAGGCCATTCTCCATGGTGGATGAAGCAGGTATGGTTCTCATCACTGTAGTAGTGTCTAGCTGTTGATCTTTAATGCATTGTGAAGGACATGCATCGACAATATAGGAGTGGAGAATAATCATTGTGTGATTGTTATCAATAATAACAAAAACAAACAAGAACTTTATTGTACACAAATTAAAGAATACCAACTCTTCAAAGATCACATAATACTTTGCATACAGTGTTGGCTACCTAGGATGGGGAAAGTCATGAGGGAGAAGAGTTTGCTGCTGAGGGAATGGGTGCTGTCGATAGGTCAGGACAAGGTGTGTAACCCGGAAGAGAAAGAGATTTGAGAATATCCTCTGAGGCAGTTTGGTAGCTCAATGCAGCCTACATAAGAAATAGGTATACAGATTTGTAATATAGTACTTCTTTTCATATCTGCATGCACAAATTTGACATATTTTGATAATAAAGCCTATAAACTTGTGCTAATAACCTTGTGATGGTTCCCTAGCCACCTGGGCTGGATATGTACCTGATATGAAGGTGGGACTTCAGTTGTCAGATCTCCCTGTGCATTTATATATATATATATATATATATATATATATATATATATATATATATATATATATATATATATATATATATATATATATATATATATATATATATATATATATATATATAATATATTAGCTAGACATTAAGATTTTGCCAGGCCAATTGCATACATCTGGCTAGTTTCTTAATTCTGCCCAGACTACGCGATTGTGGACAGAATCCTACTTTACAACTCACTGTCTATTTTATGATGAACAGCAGCTATAAGTACTGGTCACAGAAGGATTAGTCTCCTTACAAGTAAGACTGTGTTATAAACTATGAAGTTCAGGCCTCCCTTTAAAGTATGTGCAAGTTGGCAGGCTTCTTCCATGTATTTCCTGTTTTAGTGCTATTTTAGTGAGAATATTTGATAGCACAATAGCTACATGTAAATGAGCATTATTGCACAATATGGGGAAAGGAAGAAGTGAGATTTGCCAAATATATGGCTCCACAAGGCATGACTGACAGGATGGTGGTAGGTAGTGTGTGGGAAGTAAAGTAGGAAAAGGCAAAAGACCAGATAATTATTAGTCATATGGGTATATAAACCCCGGGCCAAATGTATGAGCCCAGCCCAGCCCAGGCCTGGCACTTCCACATCCCTGCAGCCATGCATACTCATAGTGGGTGAAGCAGGTGTAGTTCTCATCACTGTTGTATAGTGAACTCTGTTGATCTTTAATGCATTAATTTGAAGGACATGCATTGCAATAGTACACATGTATATCTGGCCTCCTCCTGTGGCTCTCCCTCCTTGCACATTGATGTGAGTTGTGAACCTTTGAACCCTGTCAGAAAATGCACCTGGGTTGCAGATAGTATATATAGCTTAGATTCCTTTCCTAGCCACCTGGGCTGGATATGTACCTGATATGGAGGTGGGACTGCAGTTGTCAGATCTCCCTGTGTCTCAGGCTTGTCAGGAGGGGGTGTTTTGTTCAAAAACTTTGAACAAAACACCAGTGGGTACTGAAACAACAACAACAGTTTTCTGACTTTCAGTAAGTCTGTTTTTTTGACTTTCAGTAAGTCTGTATAGGGAGAGATACAACAGGGCAGCACATGACAATCTGTTCAAACATACAAACTCCTATACAGTGGAACCCTCAACCTCAGAGGAGGACATCATGAAAGAGTCAGGCCTACACTGCACTCTCTGCAAATGTAATAGCTATATTCATGTGACTAGAGAGAAGGTTACTATTCTCATATTTGAAATTAAGCATCAAATATAATCAACTTAATTTTCAGGACACAATCTACACATTATCCTTCTGCAAGAATATATACAATATTAGCAAGATATTGTAAGATTTCGCTAGGTCACTTTCATATACATCTGGCTAGTTTCTTAATTCTGCCCAGATGGAGATATACAACAATTGCGGACAGAATCCTACTTTACAACTCACTGTCTATTTTGTGATGAACAGCAGCTATAAGTACTACTCACCACTTTTGAAGGATTAGTCCTGTCACCTTATGAGTAAGTCTGTGCTATAAGCTAAGTTATTTGATTACACTGCTACATGTAGTTATTGCACAATACAGGAAAGAAAGAAGTGATATATTATGCCAAATATATGGCTCCACAAGACATGACTGACAGCCAGGATGGTGGTAGGTCATCTATGGGAGGTGAAGTAAGAAAGGGCAAAAGGCCCAGATAATTATTCATGCAAATGTGTCCAGCCCAGCTCACAGGACTGTCCCTGCAGCTATGCACACTCATAATGGGTGAAGCAAAGCTGGTGGGTGTGGTTCTCATCACTGTTGTAGTACAATACAAGTGAAGCCGTGATTCCACATTTACAGGAATGATTTGGATTGTGAGACTATATCTAATCACAGTGATTATGGCTGCATCACAGGAATATGATACCTACATGTGTAGAGGATATGTAACATCCAGGAAAGCCTAGAAGGATGATAAAATTATTCAATGGCTAAACACCTAGTTTCTAATGGCGCTAAATGTGGCTGCATTGTTGCTGTAAGATGTTATGTAGTGACTCTGAAATTACATGGGTATCGACCTTTGTTGCGCATGCGCAATGAGGGAGTCTAGAGATCTACTCACGCGCAAACGGAACTTCCTCCAAAACTTCCTCCCCCCCGCAGCTGCAGCACGTGCTGCAGTATTGTAAAAAAACAATACTCAATAGTCTGTTGCCTACACACCAAGACAACACAAACACGGAAGCGTGCCTGAAGCTTTGTACTCTTGCTCGCTACCTTGTGTACGAAACTAGCCGAACAAGACAATGGCATACATGAGCGATGTAGATCCCCTGACGGGTTGTGATTACCAAGACTCTCCACTCGGCCAACTTATTGGCTATCAATTCAAGGTACGGATGGAGTTTGATATCTGTCTATTGTTCGTCTATCTCGGCGCCTTGCAGTCATTTTACAAACACCAAAGATGGGCGTACGTTCTGGATTTCCTGTCTTCCTTGTACTTACTCTGGGCAACGTTCACTCGGCAGTCATACCGTCGCCATAGTCTCGTGGCGCAGTGGGGAAAGGACATATGTGTTGCTGCTACAAGTGACCAGTCACTGATATACGACTACCTGGCCGTGTCAATTGCTTCATGGTTAGCGTCGACATTTCTTGAGTGTACCTCGTCCGCCCGTTTCGTAAAACTCTATACTACAAGATTGACAAGGTTTACTAGGTTTTCACAATTGAGGTGGAGTCATAGTAGGTTAGTTGTACTAGTAACTACCATCTTCTGTACTGGTAATTCACTTCTTCTGACTCTAATTCTTTGGGGAGCTGTGCAGCAATCATTAGAGAACGTATCCCAGGATAGTTCTGTTGTAGTGTTCCTCACTATCGCAGCTATTATGCGGCTCTTTCGCCAGTTTATGGAAGGCCTGACCTTTATTGCTGGAATAGCGACAAGAGACTTTAGGTGGAAGAATTCAAACGCCGAATTAGTTTTTGGTCGCATTTCTTTCTCCTCTTTTATCCTACTTCTGCACAGTTCAGTACTTACCTATGCATTCTGTGACCAAGAAACAAAGGTTTGGTCAGTCAAGCAGTTGTGTATATTCATTGCTCTGTGTATTGATGTTATCTTTCGACTGATTGTCTGTGTGTGGGCTACTTACAATTCCTGCTGTTTTATCCAAGTCACACATTTCCTTAAGACGTCAAACCCTCTTACATACTTCTCCCGCCAATCTGTACCTGCGAATGTTAACCATTGGCTTGCTACTGGATTTTTAACCATGGCACACCATATTTATAACCTCATTTTTATTGTGGGAAATATCCGTCATGTATACTACATCATTCCCTGGCAATTTTTAAACCTTTTATCCCGATCTGTTTCTTATGTTGTTGTAAATATTCCGCTATACTGCTACCTCATTCTGCGCTTCACTATATATAACGTAGTACGCAATAGTTTTACCATCATCATTGGTTTCTTAATGATTGTTAGGTATGTTGTTGTTTTTGTACTAACTCTAGTGCGACAAAGGTATATCCAGCGGCAAAGGTACATCCTACAGCACCAACAAGATGATCATCAACTAGATATCGCTATAGAACATCGTTTAGCAGGAGACAATGATGGACCGTTTGAGTTACAAGATGAAACGGTGTTTCCCTCTGCACTCGTTAACCATCCACACATAGCACACCCCAACCCCCATTTCCAACTATCGTCTCAACATATATACATACGATATCAATGTCCTAGCATCCTCCAGTCATTGCTGGTGCCCACCAGTGACTTACCAGCAGACCCCCTTGTCTACATGGATGCTGTAAGTGATATAGCTGTCATCACAGGTGATCCATTCACCCTCTGCCGGTTAGAAATCTCCCCTCAATATGAAACTGCCCACCACAGCAACTTGCCCCACAATACGCAACACTTATCACTTCATCCAAAGTGATCGTTCCATTAAGAACTCTTTCAGAGGTAGTTGTTCCCTCAACAAAATTCTCTCAACATATGCATGAAAATGTCAACCCAACATGAGCTTGGAACATTAAAAACCAATGGCCTTATTATAAACCTCTACGTGATTTTTATGTCCCTCAGTATACATGACATATTCATATCTTGACAGAGCTATTTATATTCGATTCTATTTATAAATGGGTTATTAATAGCGCGCGCGCGTTGCGCTAACAGGATGATATCCGGAGTAGTCTCACCTCAGCTCATTGGTCATATCATAATTATGTAATTATAAAGATAACTCCTCCCCCCGGCACGTGTGCGGGGTGCAGGAGACTACAAATGGATAAATTTCCAGCAGAACTTGTGCCTAAGCACGAAAAATGTGACGTCTGGATCACAATTGGTGCAAAACTGGAGCGGCCGCTAGGCGACAGCGACTACAATGGATGCGAATCTAGTGCAACCGTTCGTACGTCCAGGCGACCACTTCGTCAGCATACCCTTCAACTTGGTGATCCTTGTCACACTTGGTCTCATCTCCGTACATAGTCGGCGGCTGGGTTGCATAATATCCTTCATCGCACTCGGCACATACTTGTACAGTACTGGGGAGCAGAACAGCGTTTACTCCGAGGCCGCATGGAGAGAAAAACCTTGCTCAGAAGTGACTCAGTTGGACGTTACTGACTTTCTCATTCTCGGACTCGTTCGCTGGATTTCATCTCTGCTCTTTGCCGCGTTTGTGTGCAAAGCAGTGCGTAGGGTCCTGCCTGCAAGTGACGTAGCTAGGATCGTCTGCAGCAAATGGTATATTGTACTTCCCATCTGCGGAGCTATGGTTTATCGTGGAGCGAGCGAGTGGGCCACCCTGCGTCCTGTAACTGGTGACTGGGGAATCTACTACCACTTCGGCTCCGCTCTGTTACTGGAAAGTGTTCGCGCTGCTTTTCAAGGTAAACATTAGGCCTAATGCATTGCTCCAAAGCATGCCTGAAGAAATAGCCACGTGTAGCTAACATCAGGTAAACTAAGAAGCATTGCATTCCATTTTCCATGGAATTAACTAACATGCACTATAGGTACTCTTTTAAAAAGCTGAGAACCAGAGGGTGTTAAATTCATTGATTGTCCCTCCACAGTTTCATTGTTGTTGACGAGTCATATGCTGGCAATATCCATGAGACGGGAAGCATTTACAGGAAGCATGGCCCACATCTTCATGTGTAGCTCCCTCATCATCCTCCAGAACTTAAAAACTTATGAACTGAATATTTGTTCGGCCATCGATATTGCACTCCAACTGTGCCTAATGATGAAAACCTGGAAGCAGTTCTTGAGATATTGGGCTGAAATGGCACAAAATATGTACATACCCCTGCTAATCACCATCACTGCTGTGAAAACAATGCTTGAGTCCATTTACTCCGCTACTAATGTCATAGTAACTCAGATTTGCAGAGCAATGCAGCAATACCACAACTGGCTCTGGCAACATCATAGGCCTATCGTTGCGATGGAGACAGATTACCAGCAGGGCGGAATTGTGTGTATTTCCAACACAATTCAACGTTATTACGTCGCTAGGCTTGATACCCAAGATCCACACACTGACTGTGCTAGGCTGGATCAGGGTATTGCTCGTAACAAGCTAGCTGCCCAAGTTGAACCTCTAACACCAACACATGCACTTGCTGGACCTGATGGTGACGAACCTCCACCAAAACCAACGCCACTTGATAGACACCAGCATCAGCTAAGAGATGACTGGGCTACTCCAATACCTGGAGCTCTGCTTAATCTGGAGTACCCACCTCAACAGGAAGTGCAGTAACAGTCTAACAACGAAACAACAAGTGTACATTTACCCCCCAGAACCTGCAATGAAGATACAGAAGAACAAAGACCTTTATTAACCTGATCCAAAATATTTCTCAAAATTGGAGCATTGTACATGCATGTATGCTTGACAAACTCAATCATGTTACATCATAAATGTGTACAGCTAATGTAAACTTGTAAATACTTTGCAATGAATAATGCCAAACATGGGAGACCCACATCAGACAATGCATTAGTGGGTGGACCATTATCCTTGCGGTTATACAACTGATTAATATGTGTAGTACGTAGGTGGCCTGCTTAGTATGCCTGCCTACAAGATGCTGGTCCAGGTTCAGTAGTAGATGGGTGTTGGCATCTGAAGTAGTTGCTTAGACACTTCAGTGTACTTATGTAAACATAGAAGTGGTCTCTACTTAGGCAGTTCTTCAATCCCAGCACCATCTACTACTGAACCTGGACAAGCATCTTGCAATCTTCAGTATAAGGAATAGCACAACAGCTGTTGTACTATGTAATAAGGTATGTGTTATATGGCAGTGAGAATTAAGGGCCTGTGTGAAGCTATATTGCTAGGAGACATTGGGGGCAAGAGAACTCTCACTAAATCCAGAGGAGATTGGACACAACAAAATCTCACATGATGCTAAGCGCACTCTGTGTTGTACGCACCCCCTCTGCTGTGTTTTATAGATGTGGCTAGCAGGAGCAAGCAAAGTAGTCATAATGCTACGAGAAGCATTCCTACACTATCCCTAGTTTTCCAGTTGTAACTGCTATGCTCAGCTATTGTTTCTGGGCAGTTACGGCTCCTAGAAAGTAGGCATTGGATGCAGGTGACTACGTATTCGGAAACTACTAACGTAGGGGTTTAGAATGATATACTAACCTTGCTAGTTGTCGCGAGGTAAGGCTACTAAACTGACCTCCTTTAATTTACATGGATATGGCCATAAGGAAACCTTATAAGCATGCGTATGCGTGCAGATCACATGACCAGCAAAAATTGTGTCCAACCTCCTCTGCAGTAACTCTAGCCATGGTGGGTAGACACAACATTTACAGATTTACTTGAAACCACAATAACAGAGGTGGTAATTATACTTCAGTTTATAACTAATTACACTAATCTATAACTAATTACACTAATGTCTGTCAAAACATGCTAGTGAAACTCTAGTGTTGCATCAGATATTTGATCTCAAAAACTCCTAGGAGAGTTTGCACACAAACAGAAATTACCTCACTGTAATATACTTGCAGTTTAGTATGAGTGTGTTTACATGAATGTCGTCTACAGCTAATGTCGTAAATCATATTTGTTTATTATATACCCTTTTTGGTAACGTACCCCTTTCATAATGATGGTAGGACACACATCATAACCTCAAAACAAAGCTAGTGGGAGACGATATGTAGACACATTATCACTGCGGTTGTACATATATACAAGCAGAGTGGACCATCTGTTTAAACTTCTATTCACCCTGGGTGGCACAACAACTTATTGAGTTATGGGTTATCAGTAGTGCACAGCCACTGTGCCTACTTTTGCAAGCATTAACCATATTCCCTGAACATATAGCAGTGGGCTATTAGTATACAAGCAGAGTGATGTGTAGTGACCATCTGTTTAACTGTGCCTGCTTTTGCATTGCATTAACCATATTATCCCTGAATGTATAGCACTCCGCTATTGCACTGTGTTTGTATATACAGGGAGAGTGGTGTGTATATTGACTAACGTATCTATAGATACGGAAAGCACATGATATATACATAGTAGTGTATATATAGTGACCACTTATCTAACTGTGCCTGCTTCTATTAACCCTGAATAGCACAACAGCCTATTGTTGCTGTTGAGTTATTGTAGTGTGGGGGCTATCAATGTTTGTGGTAGTGCACAGTTAGATATGCAGCATCGGTTGTAGAGAAACCACCTTGGGGAAGGAGGACCACTCATGAATCATGTTAGTAGACCTCTCCATAGACAAAGCATTTACAGATTCACTCGGCACTAGAATAATAATGATGATGCAATAACAAAAAGTGGTAAATGTACTTGAGTTTATAATTAATTACACTAATGGCTGTCAAAACATGCTAGTGAAACTCTAGTGGTTGCATCAGATATTATGGTCTCAAAATTCCATGGAGAGATTGATCAACATACACAATGTAAACAATAAATACCACACACAAATACAAAATGTAATTATCTCACTATATACACCTGTCGTATATATACACAGTACAATTGATTCTTGAGAGTACACAGTGATATAGAGAATTATATACTGGAGACTAACTGCTGGTCTCTTGGTCTTCCTGACTCTTCATCTCCCTCTTGTGGCTCATCAGAGCAGCCAGTCTGCGTTCTCTCCACTCTCTCTTCTCACTAAGCTTCTCCAGAGGAACCTGCCAAAAATGTCACATGTCAGGTGCGTTTGTTTAGAGAGTTCAAATTTAAACACACTATGCTGTTTATTATGCAAACATTCATAAGTGCCTAAATGCCACACAAGGCGGTTATTTTATTTCTACCCCCACACACTCCAGTTGGCATCATGTGCTTTCCTTATCTATATACTATATACCTTCTTCTCCATTGATTCCTTTATAACAGCTAGTGTTTCCCCTCCAAGGGTCCTGGCAGGGGCCTCACTCTCACACACTGCTGTGATATTGGCTCCATACCTACACACGTGTAGTGTACCTTGCCTTATGCAAACTCCCACAATTATCATGTTACTTTATAATTACGTGTATTTCTGAAGTTAATGCTGAATGTGTATGTGCTAAAATCTGTTTTAAGTTGCTGGTTGAAAATTGCTCTGTCTGCTACATGGAGCCAACATACAGTCACAGAACATGGTGTGTACAGGTCAATTTCCTACACACGTGTTCCTACTTGTATGCAGTATGTAGCTACTTGATTAATACTTACCATAGGAGTGGGAACGGGGGAGGGGGGGGGGCAGGGGGTCCAGGGGAGCCTGTGCCCCCCTGGTCCCACAATATTTTAGGAGGGGGGGCCTGGCCTACCCAATAATTACCCAGCTACTTATTTGAGTCAAACATATGCAATCCAGTGTACAGTAAGTGTTACTGGTCAATAGACAAATTGGACAGTTTTGGCGCCCCCAATGTTTTTTATCTTCCTACTCCACTGCTTACATCATAATGGTACTAGCATAGTCACTCAGATACTACATGCGAAATGCCAGACTTAGTGGGAGAGAGCCAGAAACAAAGCCACTACATACTGAGCAGGCAATTTGCACATATACATATAACTGTAGTGTTGTGCTGGATCTGGGAATAGCCATTGTTTTCTCAGCAAGTACCACACCCTACAACTACAATGGGCTCCTGTGCAGAGTATATTTTCCCATGTGATTTTAGGGTCACGGTACAATGCTGCTACCAAGTAGAACCCACTTACCTTACTGCATGCTCAGTATGTTCAGTTCCCAGGCCTTCCCCGTTGCGTGTAATTGTGTGTGTGTTTGATTGTGCGGGGGGAGGGATTTCAAAAAAGTGCACAATTACGTGCAATGGGAAGGCCTTGGAAAAAGGCTAGGGGAGAGGCAGCACTTACCTTCAGAGACCCCAAACCTAACACAATACAATTCTAAACTCCCAACAAAGCAGGCATTGTAAAGGTTCTAACCATATATGTATACGCATGATACCCATCCAGTGCCGTGTATTGCAATCACCTCCTGCAGTAGTCCTCCATACCATCAGCATTCACATGCATGGTCTCAAATAATCCCATGAAAGAGTATCTCAGTCCCAGCCCCTCAATCACAGCTTGATCTACATCTTCAGGAGAGGCTATACCATCCTAAGGGAAGAGGACAAAATAACTTGTCAGTGACCACAGTCTGAACCTCATCACATTGGCCAGTCTTCTATTATTGGCATACACAAAACCCCTACAGTGAAATCCAATAGTGCTGCAGAGTCAATTATTAATTATAAAAACCCATACAGTAGTGCTTCATAGTCAATTACCACTGATTAAACAAAGTCTGTACTTGTTGTTGAGTGTACATATAATATTAAGGTGAAAGCTTAAATTTGAGATCGTATGATTGTAGTGATATGACATCATTCTATGGCCTGATGTTTATATTGTCCCTATGTACCTATATGAAGTGGTATGCTTACATTACACCGCCATAAACACAATGGTATAAGGTCAGCAGATTTGTGTATAAGTTATTAACATGGAATGGAAACCCTTTTATCGGGATTCTAATTGGACTCTTCCTGTGTTCCTAACTGTTAGCTCTGAGCCAAAGACTTGGGACAGTGGCTAAGACTTGCAGTTGGGACAATGTAATGGGGAGGTATTTGGTAACAATGCATCTCCTAATATGTAGTTCACACTATATTTGACACATGAAAGTAAAGTTTGCAGAGCAAACCAGGCAAACTGTGGACAGCTGTTTCGGGCTAGTTTGGCCCTCATCAGCGCCATGGATGCCTAGTCCCTCTGCAATGGGCTGGCCATGATAACATCCTCATCGGCACACAATCCATCACCTCTACAAGCCTCCAGCCTTCCATTATCAATGCATACTGCAATCGATTGAGAATAAACCCATTGATCTCTTTCTTGGCACGGATGGGAGACTGTCCTAGCTCCTTCATAATGTCCATAGTGGAGGTGACGATATGGTCGGCAGTCCAAGGGGAGGGTACTACTTCAACAAGAGGTATGTAGTGGGGAGGGTTGATCTGAGGAGAGAGGGAGGGGAGAGGGAGAGAGGGAAAGGAGAGGAGAGAGAGGGAGGAGAGAGGGAGACGGAGGGTAAGTGAGAGAGAGAGAGAGAGAGTGAGGAGAGAGGGAGAGAGGGAAAGGGAGGGAGAGAGAGGGAGGAGAGAGGGAGACAGAAGGAGGTGAGAGGGAGTGAGGGAAAGGGAGGGAGAGAGAGGGAGGAGAGAGGGAGACAGAGGGAAAGGGAGGGAGAGAGGGGGAGGGGAGAGGGAGACAGAGGGAAAGGGAGGGAGAGAGGGGGAGGGGAGAGGGAGACAGAGAGAAAGGGAGGGAGAGAGGGGGAGGGGAGAGGGAGACAGAGGGAGGGGAGAGGGAGAGAGACAGATGGAGGGGAGAGGGAAAGAGGGAAAGGGAAGAAGGGGAGAGGGAGGAGAGAGGGAGATGAATGTGAGAGAGGGGAAGAGAGGGGGATAGGATGGTAACGAAAGATGGGGGGGAGAAAGGTAAGGTGACCACTCACAGGGTGTGCCACAATACACTGTGCCTTGTGTTTGAGGTCAGAGGTGAACTTTGACGGCACGATACAGGAAGTTGAGCTGGCAATGATAACATCCTCATCAGCAAGTGTGTCGATCTCAGCAAACACTTTCTGTTTCAGTGACAGGTTCTCTGGAGTACACTCCTATACAAAGAAACATGTCATGTTGATGACCTTGGTACCCACTGGGACAAAAGAATGAGTCCTGCATATGAGGTTCCTGGTCATTTATTGAGGTGTCCTGATTAGTGAGGTGTCCTGATTAGTGAGGTGTCCTGATCATGTATTTAGGTGTACTGATTAGTGAGGTGTCCTGATTAGTGAGGTGTCCTGATTAGTGAACTGTCCTGATTAGTGAGGTGTCCTGATCATTTACTGAGGTGTCCTCATGTCAGGTTAGAACACCAGATGATGACTCTACACCACCTCCATTAGTCTACTGGGCATGTATACCTGAATGTAAAGAGCTCCTTCAATGGCATCCTTCAGAATGGATGATGGGGTGACCCTCTTGGCCAGGGTCTCTGCACTCTGACCTGTACAATTGAAAATGTATTGGACACTAATTTGTATGTAAACAACTAAAGTGGATTCCTAGAAATACCGCGATAAGAGGGTATGCCTTGCCATTCCAAATGCTGTATATGTGTAACCCCAGAAATCCGGACATCTTACTAATCAGGACACATCACTAATCAGGACACCACCTTCTGATATCCCTATTAGAGAGGCACTTGGAAATATCACCATATCAGAGAACTCAAGTGTTCCAAAGTGCATGTAAACATAGTCAATAAAATATGAATACATTTCCCCTGAGTCTACTTTGGCTTCATTCCAAGGACTTGAATTTAGACAGATCAGATACCTTCAGTCATGTGATTCAATCTCCCATGACTAGTCTGCCAAAGTACCACTTTATCTTAATGAAGGCTGTAACCACAACTAATTAAAACCAATGTCATGTGATTAATGACACACATTTTAATTAATGAAGACTAACGCCCCCCATGAGTGCAGAATGTTAATTATCTTAATTAGAGGGGCTTTGCCCATACATGCATGGAAAATTCTCTCAATGGGTGTTGGCTATCTTACCCACCTTCACGTAGCAGTCTGTCATTCTCTACTACCAATTATGTTATAATTGGAGGGGTTCAGCTATTCTTACCCACCTTCACGTAGCAGTCCTTCATTCTCCATTACTTCAATTATGTTATAATTAGAGGGGTTCAACTATTCTTACCCACCTTCACGTAGCAGTCCTTCGCTCTCCATTACCACCAGTTTCTCTGCAATGGCAGTCATAGCTCTGTCAAGCTGCTCAGCAATGACATCATACAACACCACACTATACCCACCACGTAGGAATAACTAAAAAAGGAAAAGTTGAATTGTATATGTGATGTTCTTGCATATCAAGTGTATCTATACAGTGGTGCTGGTATTGTTGTTATTAAGGTCAAATACCATACAGTGGTGCTGGTGTTACTGGTGTTGTTATTAAGGTCAAATACCATTATTTTAATACACATACTATAGTAGCAACATAGTAGTAATAGTGAAACATTGCTTAACTATTGCTTAATATAGTAGCAAAAGTGAAACAGTGGTTAACATTGCATCTTACATATAAGCCATTTGGTTGATAAATTACAACTACATACAACTAATATATATGTCAATTTTCCAGCTGTACAACTAGGTGGGTTCTCTCCCTCTTGCCCACAATGCTTTCCATTCATCTAGTGTACTATAAGCGTGTGGAGGGTAGGTGCCCAAATAGTGCAATAGGCTAATCTTTATAACTGGACACTTGAAATGAGGTAACAGGACATGTTTACTGCCCCAAATGCCATTACTTTCAATCAGAACCCCCTAATATTAGGGTACAGTAATGTTTTGCTGCCTCAGATGCCATTACTTTCAACTTTATAGACAAACAAACTTCCTGTCCCAAATGCTATGTTTATTTTGAATGGGGTTGTTCCCTATCAATAGGTGAAGTGTGTACTTACTGTAGCCCAACATCGTCCAATGAGACCACTGTAAAGTAGCAACACCAGTCACGTGACAGACACGTGGACAGTGGTAGAGGGCGTGGCAGGAAGTAAATATATTCACAAGGGGCAAAAGATAAATTATTAGTTATGATATGAACAAGAATGTGTAGGCAACGCCTACTTCATTGGATTATTTGGTCGTCAAACTGACCTTCCTATAATAGCCACTTTTCCGCGATCTAACCTGGATTTCTTTTCCACACTTTCTGCCATCTTTGGTAATATCTTCTGCGCATGCGTATGCGCTAGCGCGCTGTGTTTGTTCAATTAAGCATGTTCCGCGCGCCGCAAGACTTCACGAGTTGTCTCTGAAGAAGGGAGAGGCACGCAATGGATGATGGTCAGGTGGTGTGGGCGCCTCACCCGGTCGAGGGCTACCAACTGGGCCTCATTGTGGACGTATCCACGGATACCCTCACCGTAGACCCTCTCCAAGGCGGTCAGGTACGTACTGCCTCCAGTACCACAGCGTGTACCTAGCTCACTCTAGCCCTACATATAAGTCTTTACATGTAGTCTCTCATATAGTTGGACACAGATGTCAACTTTAAGCTTTAAATACGTAAATCGAACGGTGTCAGTGGTAGAATATGCTTACATGTATTAATGTACCTACTCACATGTGCATTTATAGCTCCTCTACAGTTGAACTGTGGCTTGTAGTAACACCATATCCTGTAGCATACCACCAGGCCAAAAGTACAGTCATACACATGTACGTCAATGTTTACATTTGACCTCCAAGACTAAGTAAACAGGACACCTTTGCCATTCCTTACCCCTGGAATCAGGATACTTCTGCCCACTGAGTAGAGGAAAAAACACTATATCATAATGGTTGCTGTGGGGCTATATCATCCACCTGACTACTGTAACTCTACTCAGCTATGAAACATCAATATTTAACCTTTCATGTGCACATATTCATAGTCATATAGTGTACATGCTATCGATGTGTATCTTACAGGCGGTAGTTGCCTCTTATGATGACGTGTTTCCAGCAGTCGATGAAGGAGCACCTGATGTCGATGATAACTGTAAGGCTAACTCCTACCACATACATGTAGTAATTAGTGTGTGTGGGAGTTGTGAATGATGTGTTGTGGCTGGGGGATTGGATGTTGTCTGTTGTATTAATGTGTGTAGGTTCCTTGATGTATCTGAATGAAGCAACTCTCTTGCATAACTTGAGGCAGAGATATGGCAAGAAACAGATTTACGTGAGTCTCCCATGGTTCTTTTTCTTCTCTCACTCTCTTCCTCCCTCCTTCCTTCCCTCCTAACTCCCTCCCTCCCTCCTTCCCTCTCTCTCTCTTCCTCCTCCCTCCCTCTTTCCCACCCTCCCTAACTCCCTCCATCCATTCTTCCCTCTCTCTCTTCCTCCTCCCTCCCTCCTTCCCTCCCTCCCTAACTCCCTCCATCCATTCTTCCCCCTCTCTCTTCCTCCCTCCCTCCCTCCCTCCCTCCATCCATCCCTCCCTAAATGTACCAACTCTCTCCCCCTCAGACTTATGTAGCTAACATCCTCCTGGCAGTCAATCCCAACCAGGAACTACCGGGGGTCTACTCCAGTGAGGCCATCAGGAGATACAATGGAAGGTCTCTGGGTACCCTCCCACCCCACGTCTACGCTATTGGTAAGATATACCGTGTACTGCAGTTGGTTCCTTGTGAGAGTGGCTCTTTGCGTTATTGTGAACGACCCTTGTGTCCGTAGTTCCAGTGTGAGTGGTTCCTTGTGTAATCAGTTGAAAGTGATGATTTTCGGGAGGAAAGATTATTTAACGAATCACTAACTTCCCTTTTAAATATGCTCTCTGTGTTTTCAAATCACTCACTCTCCTACCCACCTCCTACCACCCTCTCCCTTCCTCCCTCCTCCCACCCTCTCTCCACCTCCCTCCCTCCCTCTCGCCTTCCCTCCCTCTCTCTCTCCCTCTCTACCTCTTCCTCCCTCCCCTCACTCACTAGCTGACAAGGCATATCGTGAAATGAAGGCAATGAAATGCAGCCAATCTATCATTGTGAGTGGTAAGTTGACATATGACATCATATTACATCACGGTATGACATCGTGTGACATCACAGGTGAGAGTGGTGCCGGTAAGACAGAGTCTACTAAGTTCATTCTGAGATACCTGACAGAGTCATACGGTGCCAGAGCTGGCCTCATAGAGCAGAGGATTGTGGAGGGTAAATGTCCTCTTTCTCTCTTCACTTCATCCCTCCCTTTACTCCCTTCCTCCTCCTTCCCTCCCTTCCTCCTCCCTCCCTCACTACCTACCTCCCTCCCTCCCTCCCTTCCTCCCTCCCTCCCTTTACTCCCTTTCCTACTTCCTCCCTCCTACCTCCCTCCCTACCTCCCTCCCTTCCTCCTCCCTCCCTCCCTCCTCCCCCCTCTACAGCCAACCCTCTTCTGGAGTCATTTGGCAATGCCAAGACAATGAGGAACAATAACAGTAGTCGTTTTGGGAAGTTCAGTGAAATACACTACAACGAGAAGGTACGAAATATTCTCATGGAAAAAGGTTTGCACAGAGAATGTATATAGATGCCTGTGCTACATGTACATATATATGTACACACAAACATACATGTATGTACAGATTCATAGCACAACACACTACATGTATGTATAGAAACTGGTGTAGGCCTACATATACTGTACATGTGTGGGTTTAAATTCCCAAGTAGCTTTTGTTATGGTCTTGGATGAGTTGTGTTGTGGAATCTCAGAGATATGAGTATTCATAACATATGTACATGTATGTGTATGTACATGTACACGTACACACTTTGCCTCCTCTCTCCCTCTCCTCCTTCCTCCCTCCCTTCCCTCCCTCTTCTTTTCTTCCTGCCTTCCCTCTCTCCCTCTCCCTTCCTGTCTCCCTCTATTCCCTCTATTCCTTCCTTCCTGTTCCCTCTATTCCCTCTATTCCTTCCTCCCACTCTCCCTCTCTCTTTCCCTCCCTCTTTCCCTCCCTCCCTCCCTCTCTCCCTCCCTCTCCCTCTCCCTCTCCCTCTCCCTCTCCCTCCCTTCCTCCCTCCTTATTCCCTCCCTCCCTCCCTCCCTCCTTCCCTCCCTCCCTCCCTCCCTCTCTCTAGCATGAAGTAGTAGGAGGCCATGTGTCCCACTACCTCCTGGAGAAGTCTCGAATCTGTTCTCAATCTGCTGAGGAGAGAAATTATCACGTCTTCTACCGCATGCTGGCTGGAGCCCCTCAGGACATGAAACAAGCTCTAGGTCTACAGGACAGCACCACCTTCACTGTAAGCTCTGTGTCTATGAATATCATTTTCACTAATTCCTCAATACTCTGCTTTGTATTTACTTAAATGTATGTACATGTATGTACCTCATGGCCAAGCTGAATTGTAGTGGTCACAGAGTTGACTCAACCTTTCACCCATTTTCCCACTCCTTCCCACCACCTCTTCTCTCCTCTCCATCCTCCCTCTCTTCACTCCCTCCCCCTCTCCCCCCTCTCTCTCCCTCTCCACAGTACCTAAACTCTGCCTCCCTCCACGACCCCTCTCTCCATGACAAAGAGGAGTTTGCTACTCTCACTCATTCCATGGACTGTATCGGTCTCTCTCCTGCAGAAAAGTCCGACCTCTTCCGAGTGGTAGCCGCTGTCCTTCATCTTGGAAATGTCAAATTTGAGGAGAATACTAGTGACAAGAAAGGTAATGTACACGTTCTATTCTTCTATATACTAAGTTTGAGTTCACCTGATCTTCAGGTTGAGACGCTTGCTTTGTCTTGAGTTGTGTTGCTTTGTATGTGTGATTCGACCCAGCCAGCTGAGCTGCCTCGGTAGCTCAGTTGGTAGAGCATCTGTCTAGAACACAGAATGTGAAATTACAAACCTCGTACATTACAGGAGGCAGTCTTGTGGTTGCTGCTAGTATGGCTTCACTAGGGGGTGTGGCCGGTCTGCTGGGGTTGGAGGTGGCGGAGCTCCAACGATCCCTCACCTCCCGCGTCATGACAACAACCAAGGGAGGGGCAGTGGGCACCATTATCAAGTGAGGGAGACCCTGTCATTAGTAACCTATTATTACTGTGATTACTCAATGTGGACCCTCTCGAACAGAGATTAGGACACTTTGATCAAATCAGGACACGTTGAAGTGAAGAGACCTCTTGAATCAGGACACCCCACTAATTAGGACATACATCAGGACACCCCACTAATTAGGACATACATCAGGACACCCCACTAATTAGGACATACATCAGGACACCCCACTAATTAGGACATACATCAGGACGCCCCACTAATTAGGACATACATCAGGACACCCCACTAATTAGGACATGCATGTAGTGCAAACTACACATACATGGCTTACTCTTTAATAACTTTGAAGGGATAGAGCCATGGAGGTAGAGCTTTACTGGAATGATAGAGAGAAACAGGTCATTATCCTTCCAACACACTCCTATTCCTTCCAGTGTCCCTCTGAAGCCAGACCAGGCCTGCAGTGCGAGGGATGCCCTGGCCAAAGCCCTGTACACCCGTCTCTTCGACCACGTTGTGAGGAGAGTCAACGAGTGTTTCCCCTTTCAAAGTTCGGCTCACTACATCGGAGTGCTGGACATAGCAGGCTTTGGTGGGTGGAGTTGTAGTACATCTCAGCTCATGTATCACACTGAATGCTGAATAAAGTTCCTTCCTAATTTGAACATTTGAATTAATTTGAAAATCCATATGCTTACACTGCATTACGACGGTTTAATACATACCCCCTGGTCTAAAATTTAGGAGGTTCTTGCCCCCCCCCCCCCACCCTCCTTTAAAATCTCTCTCTCTCTCTCTCTCTCTCTCTCTCTCTCTCTCACAGAGTATTTTCAAGTGAACAGTTTCGAACAGTTCTGTATCAACTATTGCAATGAGAAACTGCAGCAGTTCTTCAATGCCAGGATGCTGAAAGAGGTACACATGCACATGACTATCACATGATTATCATGTGACATTGTTTATTGTTTACTTGATTGTTTATTGTTTTGTATACTTCAGGAGCAAGAGCTGTATCAGAAGGAGAGTCTTGGACTGACTGAAGTTGTGTACATGGACAACCAAGATTGTATTGGTTAGCCAATCACTTTACCTCCTACTGTCAATCTGTATTGGGAATGGGAAACTACGTACATATTCTCACTTCTCTCTCCCTCCCTCCCTCCCTCCTTCCCTCCCTCCCTCCCTCCCTCCCTCCCTCCCTCCCTCCCTCCCTCCCTTCCTCCTTTCCTCCCTCCCTCCTTTCCTCCCTTCCTCCCTTCCTCCCTCCCTCCCTCCCTCCCTCCCTTCCTCCTTTCCTCCCTCCCTCCTTTCCTCCCTTCCTCCCTTCCTCCCCCCCTCCTTACCTCCATCCCTTCCTCCCTCCCTCCCTTCCTCCCTCCCTCCCTCCCTCCCTCCCTCCCTTCCTCCTTTCCTCCCTCCCTCCCTTCCTCCTTTCCTCCCTCCCTCCCTCCCTCCTTCCCTCCTTCCCTCCTTCCCTCCTTCCCTTCCACCTTCAGATCTGATAGAACAGAAGACGGTTGGTGTCATTGACTTGCTGGACGAGGAATGTAAACTTCCCAAAGGCTCTCCTCAACACTTCACTGACTCTGTTCACAGCCAACATAAGGACCACTTCAGACTCTGTGTAGGTGGACTTGCAAATGGAGAAAGTGATCTTTACTTTTTGCCCCTTCCTCCCTCCCCCTCTCTCCCTCCCTCCCCCTGTCTTCCTCCCTCCCCCCTCCCTCCCTCTCTCCCTCCCTCCCTCACTTTCTCCCATCCTTTCTCCTCCCTCCATCTCTTCCTCAGCTTCCTCGGAAATCAAAGCTACAATTTCACAGAAATCTTAGAGATGACGAGGGACTGATGATCAGACACTTTGCTGGAGCTGTCTGCTACATGACGGTAGGCACACACACACAATTTGATAGAACAGAGGTTACATTCTCCGTCTCCCTCTCCCTCTATCCCCCTCCCTCCCTTTCTCTCTCTCCCTCCCTTACTCCCTCCCTCCCTTACTCCCTCTCTCCCTCCCTCCCACCCTCCCTTTCTCCCTCTCCCTTCCTCCCTCCCACCCTCCCTTTCTCCCTCTCCCTTCCTCCCTTCCTCCCTCCCTCCCTACGTCTCCCTCTCTCCCACCCTCCCACCCTCCCTCCTCCCCCAGTCTGGCTTCCTGGAGAAGAACAACGATGCCCTTCATGCTAGTCTGGAGCAGCTGGTAGCTGTCAGTAAAGATGACTTCATCAAGAAACTCTTCCCTGAGGCAGCTGCAATGGCCTCCAGTCCCTCCCAGCGCACCAAGAAACTGGCTCTTGTCAGCGTAGGCAGCAAGTTTAGGGTAAGGATGGAGGATATTGTCTAGAGTTCCTACACAGTGAATATGGACACACACACACACACACACACACACACACACACACACACCTTTAGACTCAACTGAACTCTCTTATGGAAAAACTGAAGACAACCGTAAGTCTCATATACATGTACATGTACCTTACGTTAAGATAATTACAGAGCTGTGGTCATATACTGATAATGTGTGTGTGTGTGTGTGTGTGTGTGTGTATGTGTGGTGTGGTAGGGGTCAAGTTTCATTCGCTGTCTGAAGCCAAATCTGAGGATGGAACCGGGACGTTTTGTGGGTGGACAGATCCTCTCTCAACTACAGTGTGCTGGTAAGACTAGTACATAGGAACTGGAGTGGATTAGTTTCCCTCTCCCTCTCCTCTCCCTTCCTTGTCTCTCTCTCCCTCCCTCCTTCCTTCCCTGCTATCTTTCCATTTCCCTTCCACTCCTCTCTCTGTTCCTTTTCTCTCTTTCCCTCCCTCCCTCCCTCCCTCCCTCCCTCTTTCCCTCCCTCCCTCCCTCCCTCCCTCCCTCTTTCCCTCCCTCCCTCCCTCCCTCCCTCCCTCCCTCCCCCCATCTCTCCTCCAGGAATGATATCAGTTCTGGAGCTGATGCAAGGTGGATATCCTTCCAGAGCTCAGTTCTCTGATCTCTACAAAATGTAAGTCACATGATCTACCGTTTCGTCATGTGATCTCCCTCACTGGTCATGTGATCTCCCTCACTGGTCATGTGATCTCCCACGTTGGTCACGTGACTTCCCTCACTGGTCATTATACACAAGTCGTGTGATCTGATCTCCCTGACTAGTCAAGTGACCTCCCTCACTAGTCATGTGATCTCCTTCACAAGTCATGTGATCTCTCCCTCTACCAGGTACCAACCAAACTTACCTCAGAAACTCTCCAGTCTGGACCCCAGGACATTCTGCCGGGCCCTATTCCGTGCCACTGGAATGAGGAATGACGACTTCAGATTTGGAATCTCTAAAGTTTTCTTCAGACCTGGCAAGGTATGAAGAGTATATAGTCTCAACAACAGATACATCAACATGTTTATAAAGTGTTAAAAGTGCATTACAGGGATCGATCCTGATTAATGCCATAATTAGAGGGGTTCTCTCATTGGAGGTCTCATAGTGGGGTCCCAATTAGTAGGCTAATTAGAGGGGCTCTGCCAGAGCAATATTTGACATTACAAGGAGCCTGATTAATACCATAATTGGAGGGGTTCCTCTTATTTGTGATACAGTGTGTTGAAGGTCTCATAATGGGTCCTAATTAGTACACTAATTATAGGGGCTGCTCTGAATTTATAGTTGTATGGTGACATTTCCTACTGTTGTTGGTCAGTTTGCAGAATTCGATCAGATCATGCGCAGTGACCCAGATAGCCTCCGTCAGATGATAGCTCGGGTCCAGACCTGGCTGATCCATACCCGCTGGAAGAAACTCATCTATGGAGCCATCTCTGTGCAGAAGTGTGAGTGGATATACAACATAGTCTACATTACTCAATACACTCATGAATGTAGATGTGTAGGTTGGCAGGGATTTAAAACAATAACCCTTTCAGAGAGAGTTAAAGATGTTCTCTCCTACTTGCTCCTCTAACATCTTTCAACTCTGAAAGTGTTAAACTTTACTTCCTCTTTGAGGATAAAAGCTTTAATCCCTTCCATAAGGGTTAGGTACCTTCCAAACTAAAATTGTTCAGGCATGCTGACAGAACAGCTTCCTTCCAAAAATTGTTTTTAGCTCCTTCTGGAAAAGAGTTCAGGGTGGATATGCAACCCCATGTGCGTGTATATAGCTACAGGTCACCAGTATAGTTGTGGTTTACTATTAGTGATATTCATAAGTCAGTATTTTACTCTAACCCTGGGAATCTGGATGCCTCACTAACCAGAACACACTTTCCTGTTGTTATAGATGCATACACATACATGTAAGTGTGCCTCCATTGATGTGTGATGCTACCCTTCAATTTTCACAGTGGCACGTAAGATACAGCTCCGGGCTGACAGTGCTGTCAAGATGCAGAAATATGTGAGAATGTTCCTGGCTATGAGAAAACATCGCCCGAGGTAAATGGAGGGGAAAAGGGAGGGAGATTGTGGGTCTGCTATATCATTCCAAGTCTCTCCCTCCCTCCCTCCCTCCCTCTCTCCCTCCCTCCCTCCATCTCTCCCTCCCTCCCTCCATCCCTCTCTCCCTCCCTCCCTCTCTCCCTCCTTCCCTCCCTCCCTCCCTCCATCTCTCCCTCCCTCCTTCCCTCCCTCCCTCCCTCCTTCCCCTCCCTCCCTCCCTCCCTCTCTCCCTCCCTCCTTCCCTCCCTCCCTCCCTCCTTCCCTCCCTCCCTCCTTCCCTCCCTCCCTCCCTCCCTCCCTCCCTACCTTCCTCCCTCCCTCCTTCCCTCCTTCCCTCCCACCCTCTCTCCCTCCCTCCCTCCCTCCTTCCCTCCCTCCCTCCCTCCCTCCCTCCCTCCTTCCCTCCCTCCCTCCTTCCCTCCCTCCCTCCTTCCCTCCCTCCCTCCCTCCCTCCCTCCCTCCCTCCCTCCCTCCCACCCTCCCACCCTCCCCCCTCCCTCCCCCCAGGTTCCGAGGGATGACAAGACTAAAGCAACTGAGACAGAGAATCCCCATACTAGCTGGACTTGGTAATACTTGTAATAAAATTGGGCTTCATTTTCAGAACACTTTTCATTATTCTACTGCTCCCTGGGGGGCAAAATTACCTAAAATTCCCCTGACCCCTCAGCATCATCACTGAAGAAGGACAACAGTGAGCTAGTACAGCGAGTGACCGCCCTTCAGTCAGCCATGGACCACAGTATGGCCACTATCAAGGTCAGTGCCTGTCAGGTGTAGTCACTAATCAGGACACCTCATTAATCAGGACACCTCACTAATCAGGACACCTCCCTAATCAGGACACCTCACTAATCAGGACACCACTAATCAGGACGCCTCACTAATCAGGACGCCTCATTAATCAGGATGCCTCACTAATCAGGACACCTCACTAATCAGGACACCTCATTAATCAGGACGCCTCACTAATCAGGACACCTCACTATTCAGGACACCTCATCAATCAGGGCGCCTCTCTAATCAGGACACCTAAACATCATAATACATTCTTCTATCCCAAGTGTGTGAGTCCTGATCAGAGAGGATCCAATATGTATCCTCCATCTGCCACACAGACCAGTGAACCTAATCGCAGTGCCATTAACTCCATCCACTCCGACCTCTTGTCCCAAACGGAGTCGTTCCTGGAGGAGCTGCGTGTCCGCCAGGAGACCCAGCGTCGCGAGGAGGAGGAGGCTGAGAGACAGAGGAAGATACAGGAGGAGAGGGAGAGGAGAGAGAGAGAGGTGGGGGAGAGAATCACTCACTTTATGGAGTCTGGTGTTTCAGGACACCTTGATATTAGTACACCTCATCAGGACACCATTTGGTGTCCTAATTAGTTGTGTTTTGTGCCTTAAAATCAGGACACTTCTGTCCTAACGACCTCTGTGTTTGATAGGTTGTACATGTATGTAACATGCGTTCATTTCTTCAGCAATAAACACAACAGAAATGTCTATCTCACACTACATGCTGAAGAGTTTTACGCATATTATATACAACACAACAAGGAGCCTTTACTCAATTGAGGTCGTATGTGTGTGTGTCATATCAGGAGAGGGAGAGGCAGTTGAGAGAGAAGGCTGAGAGGGAGAAGAAGGCAAAGGAAGAGGCGGAGAGGTTGAGGCAGGAGAGAGAGAAGAGAGAGAGGGAGGAAGCCGAGAGGCTCAGAAAGATACGAGAAGAAGAGGTAAAGGGGATAGCTGTAGGGCAAGTGTAAATGATCCTCACCCCTAGCAGTCTAAATAACCCTCACCCCTAGCAGTCTAAATGACCCTCACCCCTAGCAGTCTAAATGACCCTCACCCCTAGCAGTCTAAATCCTCACCCCTAGCAGTCTAAATGACCCTCACCTCTAGTGACCCACAGCAGTTGTGCTCTCTATGGGTAGAGGTTACTTGTGATTCTTTTTCTAGGAACGTGAGCGTCGTCGTCGTGAAGAAGAGGCAGAGAGACTGCGACAGTTGCAGGAAGAGATGGAGAGAGAGAAACAAAGGAGGATTGAGGAGGAGAAACAGAGACTTGCAGAGGAACAGGAGAGAAGGAGGTAAGCATATGTCGCAAAATGGTGTCCAGAATAGAGAGGTTTCTTAAAAATTTTATGTGAATTTTTCACACGATGGAGGCACGTTGCTAGTGTTGCTGGTTTTGTTTGCAGGCGAGCAGAGCTGGAGGCCCGCAGGTTGAAGGAGGAGGAACAGAGGAGGAAGAGGGAGGAGGAGGAGAGGAGGAAGATGGACCAGATTGAGGCTGACAGAAAACTTGCCGTGAGAGGGGAGAGGGAGTATGGGGGGAGGGGGGGAGAGAGGGAGGGAGAAGGGGAGAGAGGGGGAGGGGTGGGAGAGGGAGAGGGAGAGCGGAGGAGTGTTGAAGGGTTTGAGTAGGGGCTGGGGGTGGATTAACGTCTCATTGACTCCCTGATCTCTTCACAGGAGACTCTATTGAAACAGGAAGAAGAGGCCTGGAGACGAAGGTATGGGTACATGTAGATACAGTGTAGATAGTGGCTACTTCCTATGTCTACTTCAGGAGGGAGGCTGCTGAGCAGGAGAGAAGGGACTATGAACTGGCTGTTAGATTGGCTCAGGTGAGTGGTGGCACTGGTGGCTGGTGTGAGAATCAAAGACTATTACAAATTTCATCCTCTCACTTTCCTTCCTTGCTCCTACCCCTCCACCCCCTCCTCTCCCTCCCTCCCTCCCTTCCTCCCTCCATCCCTCCCTCCCTCCCTTGCAGTATGAGGCCCAGCAGAAGGTGATATCTGACAGTATAACCAAACGCCCTCCGCCCCCTCAGTCCCAGATTGCCCGCCGCTCCCTCCAACGGTCTCAGAGACATCTCACTGCACAGCAGGAAGCCGTGAGAAAGAAACACGACCTCACGAAATGGAAGTATGCAGAACTGAGGGATACCATCAACACCTCTTGTGGTGAGAACTGGAACCTCTCTGGGAGTGAGGTGTCCCTCCTTGGACCAACCCCTCTATCCCTCACAACACACACACACACACACACACACACACACACACACACACACACACACACACACACACGGCCATACCATATTACAGGGTTTTCACTATCCACACAACAAATGTTCATGTACTTTATATTCCTCACTGTTTACCCTCATGTACATGTATGTCTTGGTACAGACATTGACCTATTGGAGGCATGCAAGGAGGAGTTCCATCGTCGTTTGCGTGTGTACCACGCGTGGAAGGAGAGAAATGCACGCAAGAATGACGCAGCTTCTCCCACCAACCTCCCAGCTACTGACCAAGTGTTGCAAGAAGGTACATGTAGATACATTGGAACCTCTCTTAACGGCCACCCCTCAACAACAGCCATCTGCTATATAACAGCCAATAGCGATTTAACTTAACCCCTGTGTAAAAACCCCTAGCCACCTCCATATAACAGCCAAAATGCCATTCCCCAATGGGGTAGCCGCTATAGAGGGTTCCACTTTACTTGTACTGTATTCCTCCCCTCATCTGTTTTGCAACACACACACACACACACACACACACACACACACACACACACACACACACACACACACACACACACACACACACACGTGCACACACACACACACACACACACACACACACACACACACACACACACACACACACACACACACACACACACACACACACACACACACACAAATCAAATTCCCCCTCAGCTAAAACTTCAGTTCCCCCTCCACCACCTCGTACTTCTTCCGTCTCCCCGCCCCCCGAGGAGCCCCCCCAGAGATATTTCCGGGTCCCCTTCCTCCGTCCAGCAGATAAAGGTACCCTGAATCGCCAGCGAGGATGGTGGTATGCTCACTTCGACGGTCAGTGGGAGGTGCGTCAATTAGAACTCCACCCTGGAAAGGAGCCGCTCCTTCTGGTGGCCGGAAAGGACGACATGCAGATGTGTGCCCTCAGCCTGGACGAGACGGGGCTCACGCGGAAACAAGGGGCCGAAATTTTAGAGAAGGAATTTAATGACACATGGAGAAAATACGGCGGAAAACCCTATGTGAAAAATACCCAACAAAAGACAGGAAAGGGGCAGACAAAACGAGATTTAGTTTGAAATTCAAATTCAAACCTTTTTTGAACTCTGATGTAATGGTGTTCTATATAATGCCCACTCATGGTTTAGTTTTTCACAATGATCACAGAACATTTTTTAGATTTACAACTTTGTAATGTATTGCCATAGGCTATTGGTTGCACACATCATATATCTTATACACATCTTTATGGTACAGTTAGAAGTAGTTTTAGTATATGTTACCATAGCAACTAAGTGGTTTGGTAGGGTGAAACATTGGCTAGTGGTAGGTACTATATAACTTGCCACAAATCCCACCCCATCCCTTTACCCTCTGCTGCCCTTTACCTCTCCTACAACCTAGCGGTTTAGGCATTTCCTGTGTTGAAATACCTCCTAAGTGGGTCAGTAGTGCTAGGGATCATATACCAAGTAGGTTTGCTCGTGGGCTGTATATATAGTCACGCTGCTGTGCTTGTAGAACATACCACCCGTGAGCAAACCATGACCACTGTCGTATTTCAAATCTCACTGCCACTGTATATTTCCTATGGCCTAACCAACAAGGAAATACAGAAAGAGATCTAGAAGCTGCACAATCATGCACTCGCTTTTTCTGCATGAGCATATAATACACACAGTCTACAGACTTATGATCAAAGGTTACTAGTTGAATGCTAGGCATTGTTGGCAATTAGGAGAGTGCACACACAAAATTAGAAGCACGTACGGCATTACGGTATGTACAGTGCCCATCACATATACACAAATATATATAGAAAAATTGTCCGTTCAGATCACTAGGAGGGCTTGCTACGCTCGCCAATAAGGTTCATGTTTGCTGCAAGTACATATGTGTAACACATTGATACTTTTATTATATGCATACCACTCTGCATCATGATCAATACGAGAATATTTGAATAAACATCACATGGTAAAAGATACACGAGATTGTAAAAATTTAAAATTCAAAAAACATTTCATTGTCTACTGACCACCTTGAAGTACATAGACTGCTCCGTTGATGTCACGTATTAGAGAGAAAACCTGATTCCAAAACCGGTCAATCCTGCCTGGAAACTGGACAAACTGGTCTCTGGCCTGTTTGATGACTTGTGGCATGTGCTTCCTCTCCGACGAGCTGAGATTTAACCCCTTACACAACGACGGAATATCCCTCGTGATGCGATCCAGTTCCTCCAAATTGCTTGTTATCTGCTTCTTCAAAAAATCACGTTGTTGAAGGAAAAGATGACAGGCATCCAGAAGATCTTTAATGTGTTTCTGTGCCTTTCTCTTCTGTCGAGGGATGTCATCAGCTCTCACACTGATCTTCTTAACGTCTGCTGATACCTCGTTTCTCGAGACTGTGAATTTTGGATTTGTGAGTTGTGACTTCCAAGTAGTGAAGCAATCCACCATTGGCAGGGCTGAATCCACTTCTAGAACTTTCTTAAAGAGATGGAGAGCTTCATCGACTTTCTCGCGATTTGTGACGGCGATGTCATAGCGTTCGCAGATGGACTTGAACAGTTCGTTCACTTGCGGGATGAGGCAAGACGGGGTCTTGATGGAGTAATTTCTGTCTAGAAACTGAAAATTGGGACTTGACCCTGAGCCCAGGTCCTCACCATACTCCCCAGACTTGTAGGCATAACTGGTAAAACCTGTTGGACGAGTTTGTAATAACAGAGAGATAAGATGCTGATTGATTTGACATGAAGTAACAATTTGTACAGCAGAGGAGTCAAGGCATCCCAATTTCAGGGACTGTAATGTAATCAGTGTGGAACCCCTCTAATTAGGACACAAAATCGGGATACCAAAAATGGACATCTTTTACTGGCCCAAATCCAATTTCTGTGACCACATACTCCTTACACACAAACCGACCTATAGCAGGTACTCCACCACACGCAGGAAATGAGTATTGTATTTCACCTGTTGCTGATGAGGACAGGGAGTTTGAGGCACCATTGGGGCTTCCATGAGATGCCTCCGCCTCTCTACTGATGCTGTAGCTGGCAGTATGTCTGGATGAAGATGATAAGAGGCCCTGTGGCCAGTAGGGGAGGGAGGAGAGAGAGGGAGAAACACGTGACTACTACAAGGCCAACTACACACTATCAGACTATGTAGAAGTGCACCGAGTGCATACTAGTGTAAATGTGTTGCTATTAGGAAGGTGCTGCTAGCATTAGTGGCTCTAAATTCCCAATTATACGCATGCGGCTGTCAGTTCACCGTCTTCTCCAATGTTGACTGCTCTTCAGGCGGGTCCCTCTCCGTCTTGCCTAGGCAACTCCCCATCTCGACTTAGCGCAACTTTGACCCAATGAAGTCACACCCACGAGTATCGCGCATGCGCGCGAGTTATAAAGCTAAATCTCTAAGCCTGAGGATATCATTCCCTATTCCCTCGTTCTCAAAGATTTCACCTACATATACCACCCATTATTCTCAGTAAGAAAAAAAGTACATTTTATGTTTACAATGTGCAGGTACAAATGAGACATTGTACAATTGTGTTAGCGCCTTAGCGGCCATTATATTGCGACATTAGAGATGTTTTAATATAGTCTTCCAGAGCTGAGTCTTGGTTCACACGCAGCGATTCGTTAGGGAACTCACGCAAACGCTGATGCGGAGACAATCATGCATGAGACGTCTTTGAGGGCTACCTTCCCACAGGTGGATTCCGCTACCTGTACGTGTTCTTGCAAGGTCAGACGCCTGAGGAGCCCGCAGGCTGCAAAGAAGTGATACAGACCGTGACGCTGGAGAGGCAACTTCTGGACGCTCACTATGCCTTACGACCGCCGCGTGCCATAACTACGGATATTCCCGTTTATCTTTCCGATTATTCCCGGAATATTCTTGCCTATTATATAATTTCCGCAGGCCTATAAATCTCCCTATAGCTAGTGCATAGCAACTCCCCAGCCCTAGGATATGCAAGTTGGATCCTTTAGATGGCACTCCCATATAGCCATTTAAACCCCTTGGATGTCTTGCGAGCCATGCTGCCAGCATATACAGGAACCATAGATACTATACCTTAGGGTGAGGTATAGTATCTACGCAGGAACACAGGTGGTACATGCACACACAGGCAGTCACATTCTGTAGTACTCTATGTAAACTTCATTTCCTTGTCTGTGGGCATATTACAATAACCTTTGTGTGTGTATGGTAAAGGTTATCATTAAATTGATCTCATTTCTGGATTCAAGTAAAGTCGGGAAGAATGTCTGGACCTGTTCTGTTGGTTTTGTTGTCAGTAGTCATACTGACCTCCTTCCAGATTGGAACAGCACAAAATAATGGTGAGTCTATAGCTACATGCAGAGCTATACTATACACATCAAGCTGATTTGAAACATGTACAGATGAAAGGATAAATAGACCAGTGGAGAATGCAGTGATTCTTGCTTTGGAACAGATAAAAGCTGACATCAGATCGATGAAGGTTGATTTCATCCGTCTCAATGAGTCTGTTAGAGCTCTGAACGAGACTGTAGCCAGTCACCAGACTAAAATGGCCTCAGAAGTAACCACAGTACACAACATCATGGATGTGTCTATTCGAACGCACACCGAACAGCTCAGTCACTTGAGTGTCATGGTGGACGACCTTGATTCAAAACTGACCTCAATCAATAGTAGCATGAGACTCGAGCTCCAATCTATGGCAGACACACCACAACACCTGGGCAGTGGTCATGATATAGGACAGGTTACGAATAATTCTCCAGGAGTTGATTGTGGAGGTACAGGATGGAGACGTGTTGTCTACCTGAACATGAGTGACACTAATGCCACTTGTCCAGCTGGCTGGCAGCTCAACCCAACACCTGTCACAACATGTGGTAGGGTTAGTACCGGTCATCTCACCTGTGACTCAGTCACCTTCCCTGTCTGTGGAGGAGACTACACTAGAGTGTGTGGTAGAGTTATAGCCTATCAGGTTGGGCCCACAGATGCATTTGAGGCCTATGATGATGGTGTAGTGACCACTATTGATGGTGCCTATGTTAGTGGTGTTAGTCTTACACATGGCAGTCCACGACAACACATCTGGACATTTGCAGCTGGTGCTACTGAGAATCAACCCACTCGAGATGATGTCTGTCCTTGTGATGCTACTGTAGATATTACCACCCCATCATTTGTGGGCGGGGACTATTTCTGTGAATCAGGATGGAACTCAGGACCACAATCAACCTTCAATCTGGATGATCCTCTCTGGGATGGTGCTGGCTGTACTCCCACCAGTACATGTTGCTCATTCAACTGTCCTCCGTATTTCATTAAACAACTTCCCTGCCCCACTAGCGATGATATAGAGGCTAGGATATGCCAGTTCAGTTTTGGTGAAGACACTCCAATAGAGTTTATGGAGCTGTATGTGCAGTGAATAGACATTGACAATGTGTAGCTACATAACATAGCATTGAGCATTGCACAAACATGTATTTCACTATGTTAATCACTTTATCCTTTTGCCAAATGTTGCACATACACAAAATGTCAACAACAATTATCCTTAAATTCCTACTTAATCGCCATCCCTACAAAGTTGCTCACTAACTGCCATCTACCATTTTGAACCACTATGGATAGGTTTTGAGCTGTATATAATGTAAAACATTTTCATTTGAAATGTTGAAGGATGTAGGGATGGAAGTGCCAAAAGTGAAGAAACAAGGAACCATTTGTGCAGCAAAACAGGGGATGATGGCATGCAACAATTACACTTGTATGAGGGTTAATGGATGTGTCAGCGCCATCCTACATAGAGAATTTACTGACTCTAGATCTCTAATATATCACTGCAAAAATAGGTTTGCCAGTGGGTGTGGATATATACCTCAGTTGCATTACATTCTGTTACAACTAAGTGCATGAACTACATATAACCTCTTCTGGTATTCAAAGATATATGTATGGAGAAATTCAGTAAAAGTTATAGTACAGTCGTAGATGATATGCTGCGTCTATGGTACAGTTATGTATGTGAGATAAGGACTACCACAAGGAGTCTTATAGTCTCTTAGGATAAATACAGTAGACTAACTATACAATAATAATATACCTTCATGTCCTCATGGCATGCTGTGCTTTGTGCATGGCTAAACATTCATAAGCATGTGCACTGCAAAACATGATGGTTAATATTGTTAACTCAGTTGCATGTGTAGTCACTCATTCATGTAAACGACAATTTAATGGTATCTAGAGTTATCTCAGTTGCATGTTTTGTCAGTCAATGCTGTGTACTTGAAATAGGTGTCATATTTAGCTAAATGCTTCTGCAAAATGTTGACACTTATAAATGTTGTTATTAGCTAATTACATTTAGCTAAATATGTATGAGAAATACTGCTACTAAATGCTTACTCAAGACATTTAACTAACTAAATACTTATTATGACTTAATGCTCAATACTTATGACATAAACATGATCACATGACTGCTTATGAATGTTTAGCCATGCACAAAGCACCGCATACCATGAGCACATGACTGTAGCTATATTTAGTCTATTTCTATTTTGTGCTTTTGTACAATTGAGATTGATCTAGTGGTGTACCACTTGCTTCTTATATATTCACATACAAGCACACATTTGACATAGGTGTCATATTTAGTGAAATACTTACGAAATTTAGCAAAATATTGACACATATAAATATTGTTATTAGCTAATGAGACTTTTAGTGGGCTACTAACTTATTATAGTTAGCTAAATTTAATGATGTTATGATATAAACTTAACCAAAGACTTATTTAAATACTTATTTGCTCAATACTTATGACGTAAACATGATCACGTGACTGCATATGTATGTGTGTGTTTGTATGTGAATATATAGGAAGCAAGTAGCACGCCACTGGATCAGTCTGAATTGTACAAATTTAAAGCAAAATTCTGTGAAACATACAAAAGTGCAGTTCTCTTTTATGACAAGCACAGTGTACTTTTAATGGAAAGAATGCTCAGGTCTATGCAGTTATTCTTGGTCTCAATGTTCCTACTGACTTATGTGCACATTGGAGCAACACAAGATGATGGTGAGTCCTTGAAATAACTAAAACAACAACAAGTGAAGCCATTTCATTATTGTGTTTGTGTAGGTGCAAGGTTAAGTGCAGCAGTTCATGAGATACTACTGCCTATCATGAAAGAGATTAAGAATGACCTCAACTCTGTTAAAGATGACCTCAACTCTGTTAAAAATGACCTCAATTCTGATTTGAGCAGTTTGAATGAGACCGTCAGCGGTCTCATTGGAGACCTTGAGGACTATAAGCAGCAAACATCTAATCTACACAATACGCATAATCAGCAGCTGACACAACTCTATACTAAAATGGACACACTTGATTCAAAATTAGATTCGGTCAATGCTAGTATGAGGGAAGAACTCAGAGCTATAGAGAGTCAACTCGAGGGGCAACAGATGCAGATGACATCAGAACTAGCTGGACTACAGAGCAATGTGACATCAGAACTAGCTGGACTAAACACCACTCTCCAGTCTAGCACTCAGCAGCTGACACACCTCTCTACTGATGTGGACACACTTGATTCAAAACTGGATTCAGTCAATGTTAGTATAAGGGAGGATCTGAGAGCTATAGATAGTCAACTTGAGGAGCATCAGACACAGACAACATCAAAACTTGCTGGACTACAAACCTCCCTCCATTACAGCACTCAGCAGCTGACACAACTCTCTACTAACATGAATACACTTCATTTGAATCTAAACTCAGTCAATGCTAGTATGAGGGAAGGGTTCAGAGCTATAGACCATCAACATGAAGAACACAAGATGCACATAACATTAGAACTAGCAGAATTACAGAAAAACGTGACATCAGAAGTAACTGAACTAAACACCTCTCTCCAAGCTAGCACTCAGCAGCTCTCTATTGATGTGGACACACTTGATTCAAAACTGGATTCAGTCAATGTTAGTATGAGGGTAGAGCTCAGAGCTATAGAGAGTCAACTTGAGGAGCATCAGACACAGACAACATCAGAATTAGCTGGATTACACCTTTCCCTTCAGTCCAACACTCAGGAGCTGACAAACCTCTCTATTGATGTAGGCACACTTGGTTCGAAATTGGACACACTTGATTTGAATCTAAACTCAGTCAATGTTACTATGAGGGAAGAGCTCAGAGCTATAGAGAGTCAAATTGAAGACCACCAGATGGGCACAACATCAGAACTAGCTGAACTACAGGGCAATGTGACATCGGAATTAGCTGAACTAAACACCACTCTCCAGTATGGCACTCAGCAGCTGACACACCTCTCTACTGATGTGAACACACTCGATTCAAAACTGGATTCAGTCAATGTTTCTGTAAGGGAAGAGCTCAGAGCTATAGAGAGTCAACTTGAAGAACACCAGATTCGCACAACATCAGTACTAGCTGAACTACAGAGCAATGTGACATCAGAACTAGCTGGACTACACACCTCTCTCCAATCTAACTCTCAGCAGCTAACACACCTCTCTATTGATGTGGACACACTTGATTCAAAACTGGATTCAGTCAATGTTAGTATGAGGGAAGAGCTCAGAGCTATAGGGAGTCAACTTGAAGAACACCAAACACAGACAACATCAGAACTAGCTGAACTACAGAGCAATGTGACGGCAGAATTAAACACCACTCTCCAGTCTAGCACTCAGCAGCTAACACACCTTTCTATTGATATGGACACACTTGATTCAAAACTGGATTCAGTCAATGTTTCCATAAAGGAAGAGCTCAGAGCTATAGAGAGTCAACTTGAGGAGCATCAGACACAGACAACATCAAAACTAGCCGGTCTACACACCTCCCTCCAGTACAGCACTCAGCAGCAGACACAACTCTCTACTAATATGGACACACTTGATATGAATCTGAAGTCAGTCAATGCTACTATGAGGGAAGAGCTCAGAGCTATTAAGAGTCAACTTGAAGAACACCAGATGCACACAACATCAGAACTAGCAGAACTACAGAGCAATGTGACATCAGAACTGCACACCACGATTAAGACTCACACACATAATGAGCAGCTGATTACTAAAATGGACACACTTGAGTCCAAATTTGCTTCAGTCAATGCTAGTATGAGGGAAGAACTCAGAGCTATAGAGAGCGAACTTGAGACACATGAGACCCATACATTGTTTACACTAGCTGGACTGCACTCCTTCCTCCAGTCTCACACTTATACTGAGGAACTGACTGAAATCTCTACTAAAGTGGACACATTGGACTTAAAACTAGATTCAGTCAACAATTCTGATATATTGATAAGGGAAGACCTCAGCTGTATAAAGGAAGACCTGAGCAGTCTCAATGAGACAATGAACAGAATTAGTGAGGATGTGGAGGAACATGACAATCACATAACTACTGAACTAACAAACATTGATCAAACCCTGCACAGTCTGTCACTATACACATGTGTAGGCACAGGATGGAGACGTGTGGTCTACCTGAACGTGACAGACCCCAATACCAACTGTCCCTCTGGCTGGCAGCTCACTAGCTACTCCAAGAGAACATGTGGTAGAGGCAGTACTGTACCTCTCACATGTGACTCAGTCACCTTCCCTGTCAGTGGAGGAGACTACACTAGAGTGTGTGGGAAAATTATTGGCTATCAGTATGGTCATACAGATGCATTTGAGATCTACCATTCTGGTCAAGTGACTACTATTGAAGGTGCCTATGTTACTGGTGTTAGTCTTACACATGGCAGTCCACGACAACACATCTGGACATTTGCAGCTGGTACTCATGAAGAAGATAATGATGATGAAGCTTGTCCTTGTGATACCACTTACAATATTAATATCCCACCATTTGTGAGTGGAGATTATTTCTGTGAATCTGGAGTCCAATCAGGCAGCACTTCGGGCTTCCATCCAGATGATCCTCTCTGGGATGGAGATGGCTGTACTGCCAGCAGTACATGTTGCTCATTCAACAGTCCTCCATATTTCACTAAACAGCTCCCCAGCCCTACCACTGATGATGTAGAGGTTAGGATATGTAACTATGAAGGTAGTTCAGAGGATGTTCCAATAGAATTCATAGAACTCTATGTTCAGTAGATATGACTTCTCTTTTCTGTGAATATCTTTATGACTTATATTAGCCGTAGTTTTATACATGAAATAACTTGATGAGGTATATCCATTTATAAGGATTGTAATGTTATTGTGACTATATGTATACAATGTAGTGTGTATTGTTGTGCTGAGCAATTCCCTAAAAAGTTTTTGCCAATATTGATGATACCACATCTCTTAAACCACCACATTTTCATTGTTCCATTTGGACTCTGACTTCAATCAGCAATTAAGGTGAAGCTACAGTACAAATTATCACAAAACTTTGAGTGGTTCTTAACATGGAAAATGAAGGTCTAATTCGAGCACAACACAGCTAGCACCACATACACTCAGCACCACGTACACAAAATACAATTATCCTTCTCAGCTTCTATGCCTACCTAACTCTTCATTCAAGCCATGTGTTCCTAACCTAAACAACACTGCAAAAATGGGTGACCAACAGATGCATGTGTTTACCTCAGTTGCAACATATTCCCTTGTCGTGACTACAACTTCTCATGAGGTGTGTATATAGGATGGGAATGGCCTGTGTGTATTTCAAGCAAGAGACAGTAAGACTCCTTGTGACAGTACCTTATCTCACAAGTGAATCACATACAGTAATGTCATGGAGGAATAAACTTCTCATTGCTCCATACACATCATTTATCATCCCCTGGGAACATGTTTACGACCTATATGCAGACTGTATATACTTGTCGTGATGGGTGATTAACCTAGGACTACATATTACATAAATGCAGTCAACCATTAAGGCACCATTAGTCAGTATCAAATGTGCAAAAACAAGTATTGTGAAACATACATCAGTGCAGTTCCTCTTTTTGACAAGTGCTAATAGAAGAATGGCCAGGTTCCTGAAACTATCATTGATCTCAATAGTCCTACTGACTGTTATTAAACATCAATGCATACAAAGTAATTCATTAATGTTTTTATGTAGGTGCAAAGCTAAGTGCAGCAGTTCATGAGATACTCCTGCCTATCATGAAAGAGATTAAGAATGACCTCAACACTGTGAAGAATGATTTGAACAGCTTCAATAAGACTGTTCAGAATCTCAGCAAGACTGTCACCAATCTGAATGGAGACCTTGAGGACTATAAGCAACAGACAACATCTCAACTATCTGATCTACACAACACTCATACTGAGCAGCTGGCACGACTCCATACTAAAATGGAAACAAATTGGACTCAGTCAATAATTCTGATATATTGATAAGGGAAGACCTCAGCTGTATTAAGGAAGATCTGAGCAGTCTCAATGAGACAATGAACAGAATTAGTGAGGATGTGGAGGAACATGACAATCATACAACTACTGAACTGGAATCTCAATGAGTATTTCTTGTACACATGTGGAGGTACAGGAGGTTGGAGACGTATGGTCTACCTGGACATGACAGACCCCAATACCAACTGTCCCTCTGGCTGACTACTAACTACTCCAAGAGAACATGCAGTAAAGTTACTGCCAGTCTCACATGTGACTCAGTCACCTTCCCAGTCAGTGGAGGAGACTACACTAGATTGTGTGGTAGAATTATAGCCTATCAGAACAGTCAAACAGATGGATTCCAGGCTTACCATAGTGTTCATGTGACCACTATTGATGGTGCCTATGTTTGTGGCGTTAGTCTTACACATGGCAGTCCATGACAACACATCTGGACATTTGCAGCTGGTGCTTCAGAGGCTGGATATACTTTGGTTGATGCCTGTCCTTGTGGTGCTACAATCAATATTACCATCCCACCATTTGTGAGTGAAGACTATTTCTGTGAATCTGGAGTTAACTCAGGCAGTGTTGTAGGCTTCCATCCAGATGATCCTCTCTGGGATGGGCAGAACTGTATTGCCACCAGTACATGTTGCTCATTCAACAATCCTCCATATTTCACTAAGCAACTGCCCAGCCCTACCACCAATGATGTAGAGGCTAGGTTGTGCGACTATGATGGTCATATATCTCCAGTAGAGTTCATAGAACTATACGTACAGTAGATGACTTCTTTGTTCTATGAAATCACATACATAACCCACTGTACTATACTATTGATTTAAAGTCATGGAGGAATAAACTTCACATTGCTCCATACACATTTTATCATCCCCTGGGAACATGTTGCCTAGCATAATAATATACTGCTGTGATGGTTGATTAACTCAGAACCTACTTATGTAAATGTAGTCAACCATTATGGCACCATTAGTCAGTCTCAAATGTGCAAAAACAAGTACTGTGAAACATACATTGGTGCAGTCCCTCTTTTGTTGAAATGACAAGTGCTAATAGAAGAATGCCATGGTACTCTGGACTCTCCCAGGGCACTCAGATAGAGTCTCTTCTCATATAGATAGTGGCTCTTTCATATGTGTACTTCAGGAGGGAGGCTGCTGAGCAGGAGAGAAGGGACTATGAACTGGCCATTAGATTGGCTCAGGTGAGTGGTGGCACTGGTGGCTGGTGTGAGAATCAAAGACTATTACATGATGCACACAATATTAGAAATAGCTGAACTCCCTCCTTACATCCTTTGATTTCGAGTTACGCATGTTATTATTGTTGCATGCCCTCATCCCCTGTGTTGCTACATATATACTGCCCTTGTTTCTCTACTTTGTTGCACTGTCATCACTACATCCTTCAACATTTTAATGGAAATGTTTTTATACACCTTTTCAAGAGACAGTAAGACTCTTTGTGACAGTACCTTGCCTCACAAAGGAATCACATACAGTAATATCATGGAGGAATAAACTTCACATTGCTCCATACACATCATTTATCATCCCCTGGGAATGTTTACTAGCTATGTGCAGACTGTATATACTGTTGTGATGGTTGATTAACCCAGAAATACATATTACGTAAATTCAGTCAACCATTATGGCACCATTAGTCAGTCTCAAATGTGCAAAAACAATTATATACTGTGAAACATACGTCGGTGCAGTTCTTGAATTGACAAGTACTATTAGAAAGAATGGCCAGGTCTCTGAAACTATTGTTGGTCTCAATAGTCCTATTGACTTGTGTTCATATTGGAGCTACACAAGATGATGGTGAGTCTTAAATTTATATCATGCAGAGTCATTATTATATCTAACATCATACAAAGTAATTTTTGCGTAGGTGCAAGGCTAAGTGCAGCAGTTCATGAGATACTACTGCCTATCATGAAAGAGATTAAGAATGACCTCAACTGTGTTAAAGATGACCTCAACTCTGTGAAGAATGATTTGAACAGTTTCAACAAGACTGTCAGCAGTCTCAGTGGAGACCTCGAGGACTATAAGCAGCAAACATCATCTCAACTATCTCAGCTGGCACAAATATCTACTAATGTAGACCAACTTGATGATTCAGTCAGCCATTCTAGCATGTCTATAAGGGAAGACCTCAGCTGTATAAAGGAAGATCTGAGCAGTCTCAACAAGACTGTCAGCAGTCTCAGTGGAGACCTTGAGGACTATAAGCAGCAAACATCATCTCAACTATCTCAGCTGAACACTACTGTAGACCAACTTGATGATTCAGTCAGCCATTCTAGCATGTCTATAAGGGAAGACCTCAGCTGTATAAAGGAAGATCTGAGCAGTCTCAACAAGACTGTCAGCAGTCTCAGTGGAGACCTTGAGGACTATAAGCAGCAAACATCATCTCAACTATCTCAGCTGGCACAAATATCTACTAATGTAGACCAACTTAATGATTCAGTCAGCCATTCTAGCATGTCTATAAGGGAAGACCTCAGCTGTATAAAGGAAGATCTGAGCAGTCTCAACAAGACTGTCAGCAGTCTCAGTGGAGACCTTGAGGACTATAAGCAGCAAACATCATCTCAACTATCTCAGCTGGCACAAATATCTACTAATGTAGACCAACTTGATGATTCAGTCAGCTATTCTGGCATGTCTATAAGGGAAGACCTCAGCTGTATAAAGGAAGATCTGAGCAGTCTCAATGAGACAATGAACAGAATTAGTGAGGATGTGGAGGAACATGACAATCATACAACTACTGAACTAATGAAGCTTTTCACATGTGGGGGTGTGGGATGGAGACGTGTGGTCTACCTGGACATGACAGACCCCAATACCAATTGTCCCTCTGGCTGGCAGCTGGAGCCTGGGTTACCTCGTAGAGTTTGTGGAAGGACAACAGCTGGCATTGGTCCTGCTGCACACACTTGTGATTCAGTTAACTTTACAGTCACTGGAGGGGAATACAGTAGAGTGTGTGGTCAAATAAGGTCCTACCAATATGGTGAAACTGATGGATTTCAAACTTTTAACACTCAAGGTGCTACTAGTATTGATCAGGCATATATAAGTGGAGTTAGTTTAACCCATGGAAGCCCTCGACAGCATATTTGGTCATTTGTTGCTGGTCATAGTGAACATGAAAGAACATTGCCTGATACCTGTCCCTGTGATGCAACCACAGTCATCAATACTCCATCTTTCATTGGCAATGACTATTTTTGTGAGTCTGGAGTAAACTCAGGGGGTACTGATGGCTTCCATGCTGACGATCCTCTATGGGATGGGGGTAATTGTATCTCTAATAGCACATGTTGCTCCTTCAATAATCCTCCATACTTTACAAAAGATGTCGGCACTACTACTGATGATCTGGAGGTTAGAATCTGCACTTGGGATAATTCAGAAGATACTCCAATTGAGCTGATTGAACTATATGTACAGTAGAAACATAAAATAATGTAAACACTGACAATTACATTGAGAACGTATCATGCACGGCTGTTTGCTTTAGACTAAAATGTACATTTAGGATATTGCATATAATCTTTGCACCCCAGATTTCTTTAGAGTGATAGTATATTGTGAAAAATGGACATAATTGGCAGACATTTGCTACCTCTAGTCCTGAGAGGTATAATATGCTCCTCTCTGTCATGTATGTATGGCTGCATATTTTAATATGCACAAAATCTGTGTTTTCCTAATTTGGTTAAGTTCATGATTTAACAGTACAAATAGTATCATAATCTTTGTATGGAAAGGGTGACCACCAATTAATACATTGATACAGATTTAATAGATACAGAGCCACTTACATTGTTATTGTAATGGTCAGCAGCAGCTACTCCTAATACAAACACAACACCCACACTACAACTGAAGACTATTTGCATCCTCTCCTATACACCTGAGCCCAACAATGAGTAGTACCATAAATTAATTGGCCCATGATATTGGATCATTCAACACATGTCTATATCTACCTTGTAAGGAGATACATAAAATAAATGACAGACATGATTGTACAATGACATCATAAGAAATTTATGATGAAGAGAAACAAGAGTTGGTGTCACTTAGACAATGTTGGATCAAGTTTTGGTTGACTTTCAGCCATTGAATGTTACGTTTGATAAGGTTGACGAACTGCTCTGGCACCAGATGCTAGGTTGGCTTGTTATTGGAAGAACTGTTCAACCTAGCAGAGAGGAGAGGGAGAGAAGTAGTGATAGAGAGGTGGAGAAGATTGGGGAGGGAAGAAAGGGAGAGAAAAAAGGAAGAAGAGAGAGGGACATGGGGAAAGAGAGAAGAGAGATTGTGATATTAAGAAATCTACACTAGGCCTCCCATACTGCAGTATCCTGGTATATTGCTGACCTCCTTAAGCTCCAGTTCTGTTGTGAAATGTGCAGTCACAGTCTTTAGTAACCTCGAGAAACTGAAGGAACCTCCTCCATAGCTGCAAGTGAATAGTACATCATAACATAGCACTGCGCATTGCACTGACATATATATATATATATATATATATATATATATATATATATATATATATATATATATATATATATATAAACATTTTAATAAAATGTTGAAGGATGTAGGGATTGAAGTGCCGAAAAGTATAGAAACAAGGTCAGTTAAAGTGCAGCATGCATGCAGACAAAGGCAAGGGATGATAGCATGCAACAATCATAACATGCATAACCCCTTTTAGTATTTACAGATGTAGGGATATGGGGTTACGCATGTTATGATTGTTGCATGCTATCATCCCCTGCCTTTGTCTGCATGCATGCTGCACTTTAACTGACCTTGTTTCTATACTTTTTGGCACTTCAATCCCTACATCCTTCAACATTTTATTAAAATGTTTTTACTTGTTTCACTGGTTTTTACTGTGTGTAGCAACACACATAAACCTACTAACTTTTGTGCAGAGTTCTACCTCCCTTGCATACCTATAAGCAGGATATTTAGCAATTGTCAGTGACTCCTACATCCTGTATATTGCCTACTGAGTACAACAGCGGGTCCAGTTGCCTGCAACAGTTAGTCCGGCGTTCAAAGAAACGGAGCAACGTAGCCAAAAAAGACGACACAGCGCTCGAAACTACAGTGGGCGAAGCACACTATTTCCGTTGGGAGAAGCACACAATTTCCTTTGAGCGAAGCACGCAATTTCCGTTGAGCGAAGCACGCATTTTTCGTTGAGCGAAGCGCGTTGGGAGAAGCACGCAATTTCCGTTGAGCGAAGCACACAATTTTCGTTGAGCGAAGCGCGTTGGGAGAAGCACACAATTTCCGTTGAGCGAAGCACGCAATTTTCGTTGAGCGAAGCGCACGATTTGCGTTGCGCGAAGGCAAAAGCAAAAAGCCTTCTCGGCCACCGTACGAAACAGCGGCAGTTCACTAAAGTCTGTATCACTAATACACAAAGCTAACTTCACGTGTTCGGCACGTGAGCAAACAAGAAAATGGCGTCTAAAACTAACACTTCAGACCTGGGGTTTGACGGCTTTGGGAGAAGGTATGAAGATTTTGTGCATCAAGGATCATGTAAGCTCCAGTATAAATGATTTTCGTGAAAGAATTAGAGCGATAACTAACCCCAGTTTCGCGGTAGGCCGTTTGAACTGAAGAAGAAGAAGATGATGAACAATCCGGGTTTTTACAAATTTCCGAGATTCACTGTAGCTGTGTATTTTACATACTTTGAGAGTATTGTAGCACTCGCAGAGCATGTATTTTGTCTGAAAAGGCATAAAATATCCGCGTTCGGGAGTTCTGAGCCGTTACTTTTGGGCTTAATGGGCGTGTCGGCGCCATCCCTGTAGAGTCTACCGACTCTATGATATTCATTATGTGTAATTTTTTCCCAATGTTGCACATGCACATGCACAAAATGACAACAACAATAATTATTATTACCCTAAATTCCTCAGCCTAACTCTTCATGCATTCAAGCCTGACCTAAACTTACTGCAAAAAATGGGTGGCCAACAGGTGTGTTTACCTCTCATGAGATATGTATGATATCCCTTAAGGAATTACCTTTGTATACCTCAAGACATAATAAGACTCCTTGTGATAGCTCCTTATCTCACAGGGGAAATCACATACATAACCCACTGTACTATATAATGCTGTATTGATTTAAAATGTCACGGAGGAATAATAATATACTGCTGTGATGGTTGATTAACTCAGAACCTACGTATGTAAATGCAGTCAACCATTAAGGCACCATTAGTCAGTATCAAATGTGCAAAAACAAGTACTGTGAAACATACATCGGTGCAGTCCCTCTTTTTGTTGAATTGACAAGTGCTAATAGAAGAATGGCCAGGTCTCTGAAACCATTGTTGGTCTCAATAGTCCTACTGACTTGTGTCCATATTGGAGCTACACAAGATGATGGTGAGTCTTAAATTTATATCATACAATTCAAAGTAATTCATTATGTTTTTGTGTAGGTGCAAAGCTAAGTGCAGCAGTTCATGAGATACTACTGCCTATCATGAAAGAGATTAAGAATGACCTCAACTCTGTTAAAGATGACCTCAACTCTCTGAAGAATGACTTGAACAGTTTCAATGAGACTATTAAAAATCTCAACAAGACTCTTGTGGAGACCTTGAGGAGTATAAGCAGCAGACAGCATCTCAACTATCTGATCTACACAACACTCAGACTGAGTAGCTGGCACGAGTCTATACTAGAATGGACACATTTGATTCAAAACTGGATTTAGTCAATAATTCTGGTATGTTGATAAGGGAAGACCTCAGCTGTATAAAAGAAGATCTGAGCAGTCTCAATGAGACAATGAATGGAATAAGTGGCCATGTGGAGGAGCATGACAATCATACAACTACAGAACTGATGAACATTTATGAATACTTGCAGACTGCAGACTTGTACACATGTGGAGGTACAGGAGGTTGGAGACGTGTGGTCTACCTGGACATGAGAGACTCATTAACCAACTGTCCCTCTGGCTGGCTGCTCACTAACTTCCCCAAGAGAACATGTGGTAAAGGTCCTGCTCATCTCACCTGTGACTCAGTCACCTTCCCTGTCAGTGGAGGAGACTACACTAGAGTGTGTGGGAGAATTATAGCTTACCAGGATGATAACACAGATGGATTTGAAGCCTATGATGATGGTCAAGTGACCACTATCGATGGTGCCTATGTTACTGGCGTTAGTCTTACACATGGCAGTCCACGACAACACATCTGGACATTTGTAGCTGGTTCTGCTGAGCAAGATTATACTGATGATGAGGCCTGTCCTTGTGATGCCACTATCAATATTAACATCCCACCATTTGTGGGTGAAGACTATTTCTGTGAATCTGGAGTCAACTCAGGCAGCCATGGCTCAGGCTTCCATCCAGATGATCCTCTCTGGGATGGGCAGAACTGTATTTCCACCAGTACATGTTGCTCATTCAACAGTCCTCCATATTTCACTAAGCAACTTCCTAGTCCTACCACTGATGATATAGAGGCTAGGATATGCTCCGAGGATGAAGATACAGCTCCAATTGAGTTCATAGAACTGTATGTACAGTAGTTTGAATCTATACACTACAAGATGATTAACTTGAACACAGATTATGAGACATTGTTTTAGAGTATAGTTATAGAGCTTAAACATTTTTTGTATTACATGACTCTGTGCTGAATGGAAAACTTCAATAGACTGAAAAAGATGGGCCAACATTTTTTTTAATGTGTAAGTCGATATGGTTATTTGTCCCTTTTAGGTACCTGCCCAAAAATGAAAAGAGAGCCTGGGGATGGCGTCACTTAGACAATCTTGGATCAAGTCTTTGTTGACAGCCATAGGATGTTATTTCAATAGATTGACGAACTGCTCTAGCACCATTGTGGGTGGAGACTCAATTATTAGTTTAAGGTTTCTCTGCAAAAATGGCTCTACAAGTAACACCCATACATTTCTGCAACAAATATGTATGGAATACTACAGTCTCACACTCAACACCACGTACACAAAGTACATGCATATCCTGATCTACTTTCTCTATCTCTATAAATACTTCATTCAAGCCATTTGTTCTTGACCAAACAATTCAATGCAAAAATGGATGGTTGTTTTGACCAGCAGGTGTAGTAACCTCAGTTGCAACATATTCTGTTATCATAACTACAACCTCTCATGAGATTTGTAGGATATACCTTAAATGAATTACCTCGATCTGTGTACTTCAAGACACAATAAGACATCTTGTGATAGCTCTAGTACCTTTCCAAAATCACATGCATAACCCACGGTATAGTGCTGTATTAATATTGAGGAAAACTTCATATTGTTCCATACACATACCTTAAGGTGACTATTTTTGTGGGTACTAAAAAAAGTTTGATATTTCTGCGGATTTGCACCAGAACGCAAAATTTAATACTCGTAAAAATTTGGATCGGCGCCCGCACACTCACACGAGTATAAACGCATGTGCGCATTATAAGGGAGGCTAAGTAGATCCCATAAAACGCCCTTCGTGTAACTTCTGATGCGTTCATGGAGCACAAACGGGAAGAATCGCCAACGTTAATTAGCTCTCTGCGCATGCGCGCCGCCGAGGGTGGCTAGCAATAGCAAAATTCCAGTAAAATGCACAGAATCCTAAATCCGCAAAAAAATGTACCTGCAAATAATTGTCACCCGTATATAATTCATTTATCAACCCCTGGGAATGTTTACTAGCTATATGAAGACTGTATATACTGTTGTGATGAGTGATTAATCCAGGACTACTACGTATGTAAATTCAGTCCATTATGGCACCATTAGTCAGCCTCAAATGTGCAAAAACAAGTACTGTGCAGCATACATTGGTGCAGTTCCACTTTTTGTTGAATTGACAAGTGCTAAATAGAAAGAATGTCCATTTCTCTGAAACTATCAATAGAGGCTAGGATGTGCTGGCAGGACTTTGGAGATCAGAGTCCAATAGAGTTCATAGAACTGTATGTACAGTAGATGACTTCTCTTATAATTTGCTTATAGTACTTTGTTTTTCCTGAGTTAGCAGAGTCACATACACAGCCCCCACTGTACTATATATACTTCACATACACAGCCCCCTGTGGAGGAGATTTCACATATGCCATCAGATACACATCCTTTGAATTCCAAAACAGGTTATAGTCACACAATGCAACTGAGGCAACCGCACACACTGGTCAAAACAACACCTATTTTCATGCACACACGTACACTGCATGCATGCATGCATGTGTATGTCCACTGTTCCTGCAGCTGCACTGTAATAATGTTTAGAGAGCTCCATCACATACCTCCCATGAGATGTGTAGGCCATATCTTAATGAATCACCTATGTATATTTCAAGAGACAGTAAGACTCATGGTGATAGTTTTCTCACAGGGGAAATCACATACATAGTACTGTAATGCTGTAAAGGACGTTACTGTGACGGAGGAACAACCTTTACATATACACTACATTGCTCCATACACTTGTTTATCATCCCCTGGGAACATTCCAAGGGAGATTATAGTCATGCAACTCAGAATTATGCAACTGAGATATTGTCAAAACGACAATCTATTTTTGCAGTGATACTACATTGTTGTATTTTCCATTTGAGATACTACATAAAACAGCTATTTCCACTCTGCTGAATACAACTAGAGCTGTATTGTATAGCTATAGTAGAGATGATATCCAGGTCTTTGCAGTTATTCTTGGTCTCAATAGTCCTACTGACTTGTGTGCAGATTGGAGCAACACAAGATGATGGTGAGTCCTTGAACTATAAATGTAGAAACAGTATTCACATCAATAATGTGCAGATATAGGTGCAAGACTAAGTGCAGCAGTTCATGAGATACTACTGCCTATCATGAAAGAGATTAAAAATGACCTCAACTCTGTTAAACATAACCTCAACTCTGTAAAGAATGATTTGAGCAGTTTTAATGACACTGTGAGCAATTTAAGTGTGAAAGTGATCAATCTTGAAAACCACCAACTCTCTTTAACACTTGATTCAAAACTGGGTTCAGTCAATGCTAGTATAAGGGAAGAGCTCAGAGCTATAGAGAGTCAACTTGAGGAGCATCAGACACAGACAACATCAGAACTAGCTGGACTACAGAGCAATGTGACAGCAGAACTATCTGGACTACACACCTCTCTTCAGTCCAACACTCAGCAGCTGACACACCTCTCTACTGATGTGGACACACTTGATTCAAAACTGGATTCTGTCAATACTAGTATAAGAGCTATAGAGAGTCAACTTGAGCAGCACAGTACACTTGATTCAAAACTGGGTTCAGTCAATGCTAGTATAAGGAAGAGCTCAGAGCTATAGGCAGTCAGCTTGAGGAGCATCAGACACAGACAACATCAGAACTAGCTGGACTACAGAACAATGTGACAATGGAACTAGCCTCACTATACACCTCTCTCCAATCTAACTCTCAGCAACTGACACAACTGTCTACTGATATGGCCACAGTCAATTCAAAACTGGATTCAGTCAATGCTAGTATGAGGGAAGAGCTCAGAGCTATTGAAAGTCAACTTGAGGAGCACCAGACACAGACAACATCAGAACTAGCTGGACTACAGAGAAATGTGACATCAGAACTGCACACAGCCATGGAGACCTACACACATAATGAGCAGCTGATTACTAAAATAGACACACTCGATTCCAAATTAGTTTCAGTCAATGCTAGTATGAGGGAAGAAATCAGAGCTATAGAGAGTCAACTTGAAGTGCACGAGACCCAGACATTGTTTACACTAGCTGGACTGCACTCCTTCCTTCAGTCTACTTATACTGAGGAACTGACTGAAATATCTACTAAAATGAACACACTTGATTCAAAACTGGACTCAGTCAATGCTAGTATGAGGGAAGAGCTCAGAGCTATAGAGAGTCAACAAGAGGAGCACCAGGAACATACAACATCAGAGCTAGCTGGATTACAGAGCAATGTGACATCAGAACTAGCTGGACTACACGCCTCTCTCCAGTCTAACACTCAGCAGCTAACACACCTCTCTACTGATGTGGACACACTTGATTCAAAACTGGATTCAGTCAATGCTAGTATGAGGGAAGAGCTTAGAGATATTGAAAGTCAACTTGAGGAGCATCAGACACAGACAACATCAGAACTAAGTGAACTACAGAAAAATGTGACAGCAGAATTAGTTGAACTAAACTCCCCTCTCCAGGCTAGCATTCAGCAGCTAACACACCTCTCTATTGATGTGGACACACTTGATTCAAAACTGGATGCAGTCAATGTTAGTATGAGGGAAGAACTCAGAGCCATACAGAGTCAAATTAAGGAACACCAGATGCTGACAACATCAGAACTAACTGGACTACAGAACAATGTGACATCAGAACTAGCTGGACTACACACCACTCTCCAGTCTAGCACTCAGCAGCTAACACACCTCTCTACTGATGTGGACACACTTGATTCAAAACTGGATTCAGTCAATGCTAGTATGAGGGAAGAGCTTAGAGATATTGAAAGTCAACTTGAGGAGCATCAGACACAGACAACATCAGAACTAAGTGAACTACAGAAAAATGTGACAGCAGAATTAGTTGAACTAAACTCCCCTCTCCAGGCTAGCATTCAGCAGCTAACACACCTCTCTATTGATGTGGACACACTTGATTCAAAACTGGATGCAGTCAATGTTAGTATGAGGGAAGAACTCAGAGCCATACAGAGTCAAATTAAGGAACACCAGATGCTGACAACATCAGAACTAACTGGACTACAGAACAATGTGACATCAGAACTAGCTGGTCTACACACCTCCCTCCGGTACAGCACTCAGCAGCTTACACAACTTTCTACTAATGTGGACACACTTGATTTGAATCTGAACTCAGTCAATGCTAGTATGAGGGAAGAGCTCAGAGCTATAGAGAGTCAACTTGAGGAACACCAAACACAGACAACGTCAGAACTAGCTGGACTACAGAGCAATGTGACATCAGAACTAGCTGAACTAAACACCACTCTCCAGTCTAGCACTCAGCAGCTAACACACCTCTCTATTAATGTGGACACACTTGATTCAAAACTGGATTCAGTCAATGTTTCTATAAGGGAAGAGTTCAGAGCTATAGAGATTCAACTTGAGGAGCATCAGACACAGACAACATCAGAACTAGCTGGACAGCACTCCTTCCTCCAGTCTAACAACACACTCACTGAACTAACTGAAATCTCTACTAAAGTGGACACACTTGATTTGAAGTTAGAGTCAGTCAACAATTCTGACATATTGATAAGGGAAGACCTCAGCTGTATAAAGGACGATCTGAGCAGTCTCAGTGAGACAATGAACAGAATTAGTGAGGACGTGGAGGAGCATGACACTCATACAACTACAGAACTGGTGAACCTTTATGAATACTTGCAGACAGACTTGTACATATGTGGAGATCGAGGAGGTTGGAGACGTGTGGTCTACCTGGACATGACAGACCCCAATACCAACTGTCCCTCTGGCTGGCAGCTCACTAGCTACTCCTCCAAGAGAACATGTGATAGAGTTAGTACTGGTAACAATCCCAACTGTAACTCAGTCATCTTCCCTGTCAGTGGAGGAGACTACACTAGAGTGTGTGGTAGAATAATAGCTTACCAGAATGATAACACTGATGGATTTGAAGCCTATGATGATGGTGTAGAGACCACTATTAATGGTGCCTATTTTACTGGTGTTAGCCTTACACATGGCAGTCCACGACAACACATCTGGACATTTGTCGCTGGTGATAGTGAATATAATAATGATGATGAAACCTGTCCTTGTGATGCCACTATCTATATTGCCATTCCACCATTTGTGGGTGAAGACTATTTCTGTGAATCTGGAGTCAACTCTGGCAGTATTTCGGGCTTCCATCCAGATGATCCTCTCTGGGATGGGCAGAACTGTCTTGCCAGCAGTACATGTTGTTCATTCAACCGTCCTCCATATTTCACTAAGCAACTTCCTAGCCCTACCACTGATGATATAGAGGCTAGGATATGCTTCTCGGATGAGGATACAACTCCAATTGAATTCATAGAACTGTATGTACAGTAGTTTGAATCTATACACTACAAGATGATTAACTGGAATGTACACAATGAACACACATTGTTTTTAGAGTATATAAGCTTGAAACATTTTTTTGATTACGTATGTATTACATGTATTATGACTCTATGCTGAATGGAAAACTTCGATAGACTGCAAAAGATGGGCCAATTTTTTTAACATGTAAGTCAGTATGGTAAACCCAGCCTCATCCCTTTTTCCTTTTTGGGCACAAAGAGAGCCTGGGGATGGTGTCACTTAGACAATCAAGTCTTGGTTAACAGCCATAGGATGTTATTTCAATAAATTGACAAACTGCTCTAGCACCATTTGTGGGTGGAGACTATTTCTGTGAATCAGGAGTCATCTCAAAAGTCCTTTGCAGTCACGTAGATAAATTGAAGAGTGATTGAGGTATATTCCACTTATCAGGATTGTCACCCCCAATAATGTTATTGTGGCTGTATGTGTAAGTGTAGTGGGTATTGTTGTGCTGAGCAATTCCCAAAAAGGTTTTAGCAGTACATTGATGATACCACATCTCTTAACATCCATATTTCCTTTGGACTCTGACTTAGCAATTAAGCTGAACTAAATACAAAATCAGGATCAAATCAGGATCGAATCAGGATGGAACTCAGGACTACAATCAACCTTCAATCTAGATGGTCCTCTCTGGGATGGTGCTGGCTGTACTCCCAGCAGTACATGTGAAGTTACTAAATAGCCTAAATGATGGAAACACCACCAACAAACATCAATGCCAAGTCATTGTTAAAGATCCTGAAAAAATTCAGGATCCAGCTGGGATTCGAACCCAGGGCATATCATAGCTTCTATATATCATCACTAGTGGGCAGGGAAGTTGTTTAGTGAAATACAGAGGACAGTTGAATGAGCAACTCAATCCTTAGGATATTAACATCCATCCTACACTCCTCTGCCACAAGAGATCCAGTGGCTCAGTGGTAAGAGTGTCTGACTAGTAATCAGAAGGACAGTTCAGTTTTGGTGAAGACACCCAACAGAGTATATGGAGCTGGATGACTATGGAAAGTATATGTGAGGTCCTTTATGTCACTCAGCCAGTAAATTATGGTAATGGTAATTTACAGGTTGTCAATGAGGGATTAGATATTCATTCCAAGATGAATATCGGCCATTGTACATAGCATTTAGTCTGAAGATACAAGACTGACATGCAACTGCGATAACTATACATCTTTGTTTAACAGCCGTTAAATTGTCATTTACATGAATGACTGCATGAAAGGAATGCAATTAATACATCTTTGTTTAACAGCCATTAAATTCTCATTTATAATTCGGGGGGGGGGGGTAATAAAGGCCCTGCAAACGCTCACTGCACTTGACTAGCAAAGACTGCTATTTTGCTCACTGCACTTGACTAGCAAAGACTGCTACTATTTCAGGTATGAGACCTGGTAGAAGCTGCATATGTGCATCTAAGGCTGACGCGGTGAGCACTGCATGCTGCGCAGTGCGCATATCGATTAGTCTCGACCCCCTGTGTACAGGCCTGAAGTATAAATGACAATTTAATGGCTGTTAAATAAAGATGTATCAGTTGCATTCCTTTCATGTGTAGTCTATGCAGTCATTCATGTAAATGACAATTTAATGGCTGTTACTAGCAAAGACTGTTACTATTTCAGGGATGAGACATGGTAGAAGCTGCATATGTGCATCCAAGGCTGATGAGGAAACGCAGCGAGCACTGTATGCTGCGCAGTCTAAACTCACGAGGTGCGAGGTGAGATCGCTGGCCATCCAGACATACTCGCGCGCGTGAACTTGCGCTAGAGATATGTTTGCTCACGTGCCGAACACGTGAAGTTAGTTTTGTGCAGATTTCTACGCAGGCAACTGGACGCGCTAGTATGACTCGTACAAGACAGGCTGTAGCTATCTGCTTATAGTTATGCAAGGGAGGCAGTAAGCTTACTCTGCGTAGGTTTATACACGTGTTGCTATACATAGTAAAAAACAGTGAAAAAAACATTTTCAGTAAACTACTGAAGGATGTAGGGATTGAAGTGCCAAAAAGCATAGAAACAAGGTGCAGCATGCATGCAAAGGCAGGGGATGAACTATAATAACATGCGTAGCCCCATATCCCTGCATCTGTAAATACTGAAAGGGGTTATTGTTGCATGCTGTCATCCCCTGCCTTTGCTTGCATGCTGCACCTTGATTTTGGCACTTCATTCTTCAACATTTTACTGAACAGCCATTAAAGCTACAGCACGCATGTACGTAATTCAGAAACTCGCGAAGCCGCGCGGAGTCTACGCTACCGGAGAGCGACCAGGTCTGCTCGCTTCACGCCAGTGAATAGTCTCGTACTAGTATATACACTGCAGCCGCCTACATCCTCCCCTCGCGGATGGGCGGCTGGGTACGAGACTACCAGTGTGCCTAGTCGTATGTTATATATAGCCTAGGTTCCAGGCCTTCCCCGCGAGCGTTTACATTACGCGCTGATTGTGCGTGGGAGGGAAACATTGAAAAGTCGGGCCAAACGTCACGTGAGGTAGACGTTAGGTAGACGCCTGGCGGTGTGGCACTTTGCATGTACAGGTACCACAGACGACCTAGTGTAGCAACTCTGGTGTGTGGTGTTTGCTCTAGTCTGCGTGTATCGTCCAGGATCATCACTTGCTTCTGTGGTACCCGCACACACAAAGTGCCACACCGCCAGGCGTCTACCTAACGTCTACCTCACGTGACGTTTGCGCCCAGGCCTTCCCCAACTTTCAATGTTTCCCTCCCACGCACAATCAGCGCGTAATGTAAACGCTCGCGGGGGAGGCCTGGAACCGAGGCTATGTTATATAATAGGTGGTCCATAGGCGTGGTCTCACAAATGAGGGCGTGGCCAGACATTTTTCGGCGCGCGCTTCGGGCGAGCAACCCCCCTTTGCGCAAGGCCGTAGGACGCGGCACGGCCCATGGCCGTGCCGGTTTTTGCCTCCTCTTGCATACTGCGCATGCTCAGTTAGTAACAAAATGAGCTTGGCTAAGAAAGACGTGGTCAGCAATTTTCGCTCGTGCGCGCGCGCGCCAACGCGTGCGCACTAGGTCTTCCTACTCCCAGTGGCCGTACTGGTTTAATTTGCACTCCTACGGGCCTGCTTTGCCCCCCCCCCCATCTTTGTTTAACAGGCATTAAATTGTCATTTACCGAATGGACTACACATGAAAGGAATGTTTAACAGCCGCTAAATTGGTCGTTTAACTACATTTAACAGCCGTTAAATTGGTGAATGACCGAATGGACTACACATGAAAGGAATGTTTAACAGCCGTTAAATTGGTCGTTTACATGAATGACCGAATGGACTACACATGAAAGGAATGTTTAGCTAACAGCCGCTAAATTGGTCGTTTAACATGAATAACCGAATGGACTACACATGAACTTGTTTAACAGCCGTTAAATTGTCATTTACATGAATGACCGAATGGACTACACGTGACTCGAAAGGAATGCAACAGAGGTAACAACAGGTTGTGTTAAATAACTATCATGTTTTGCTGTGTACACATGAATATAGTACAGTAGTGGGGTGTGTGTATGATTTCCTCTGTGAGATAAGGTAATGTCACATTATCATTCAGTGTCACTTGAGATACATAATTTACTATATGGATATCCTACATACCTCTTGGGAGGTTGTAGTCAGTATAAAAACACCTATGTTGTAAACAACCACCATGTGAACGCAGCCGCTCATTTTCAATTTGCTAAAACTAGGGCTGTGTTGTATATAGCTAGTGAGGATGATGTCCAGGTCTCTGCAGTTATTCTTGGTCTCAATAGTCCTACTGACTTGTGTGTACATTGGAGCAGCACAAGATGATGCGTATGGTGAGTCCTTATAATAAGCAGAACAGCTACAAGTGAAGCCATTGCATTATTGTGTTTGTGTAGGTACAAGGTTAAGTGCAGCAGTTCATGAGATACTACTGCCTATCATGAAAGAGATTAAGAATGACCTCAACTCTGTTAAACATGACCTCAACTCTGTTAAGAATGATTTGAGCAGTTTCAATGAGACTGTCAGTCATCTCAACAAGACTGTCAGCAGTCTCAGTGGAGACCTTGAGGACTATAAGCAGCAAACAGCATCTCAACTAATTAATCAGACTGAGCAGCTGGAACAAATTTATGTAGAAAAGCTTGATTCAAAACTAGATTCAGTCAATGCTAGTATGAGGGAATACCTCAGAGCTATTAAGGGTCAACTTGAGGAGCATCAGACACAGACATCATCAGAACTAGCTGGACTAAACACCTCTCTCCTGTCTAACACTCGGCAACTGACACGCCTCTCTATTGATGTTGATGCACTTGATTCAAAACTGGATTCAGTCAATGCTAGTACGAGGGAAGAGCTCAGAGCTATAGAGAGTCAACTTGAGGAGCATCAGACAGAGACAGCTGGACTGCACTCCTTCCTCCAGTCTAACAATTTCACTGAGGACCTAACTGAAATATCTACTAAAATGGACACACTTGATTCAAAGTTAGATTCAGTCAACAATTCTGACATATTGATAAGAGAAGACCTCAGCTGTATAAAGGAAGATCTGAGCAGTCTCAATGAGACAATGAACAGAATTAGTGAGGATGTAGAGGAACATGACAATCATACAACTACTGAACTGATGAAGTTCTTCACATGTGGGGGTGTAGGATGGAGACGTGTGGTCTACCTGGACATGACAGACCCTAATACCAACTGTCCCTCTGGCTGGCAGCTGTTGTCTGGGTTACCTCATAGAGTTTGCGGAAGGACAACAGCAGGCACTGGTCCTATACACTCATGTGATTCAGTTACCTTTACAGTCACTGGAGGAGAATACAGTAAAGTGTGTGGTCAAATAAGATCCTACCAACATGGTGAAACTGATGGATTTGAAACTTTTAACACTCAAGGTGTTACTAGTATTGATCGAGCATATATAAGTGGGGTTAGTTTAACCCATGGAAGCCCTCGACAGCATATTTGGTCATTTGTTGCTGGTCGTAGTGAACATGAAAGAACATTGCCTGATGCCTGTCCCTGTGATGCAACCATAGTCATCAATACTCCACCTTTCATTGGCAATGACTATTTTTGTGAGTCTGGAGTAAACTCAGGGAGTATTAGTGGCTTCCATGCCAATGATCCTCTATGGGATGGGGGTAATTGTATCTCTAATAGCACATGTTGCTCCTTCAACAATCCTCCATACTTTACAAAAGATGTTAATACCACTACTGATGATCTGGAGGTTCGAATCTGCACTTGGAACTTTCTTGAAGATACTCCAATTGAGCTAATTGAACTATATGTACAATAGAAATGTCACTGACAATTACATTGAGAACTTATCGTTTACTAATCGTGTATGGCTGTTTGCTTTTGACTAAAATGTGCATTTTGCATTGGATATCGCATTTTGCATTGGATATTGCACATTTCTGCTCCTGATTTCTTTAATCCTCGGCGCGCACGCATGCGCAGCGAGGGTTAGTCTGTCAGTCTGTGTGTTAGTGCCCAAACTCGCTTCTCGAATGTCTAATCGTGCCAAAAACGATACCTAACAGGCGATGCAGATCAGATAATTTGTGGGAAAATTGCTATAAACGCTTCATTCAAAGGTTTTGGCGTTAACGTTCCTACCACCATCCTACAGCGATATTGCAGCGGTATTAATTCTGCGCAACTTTTCGACGGCAGAGCTTTCTAAAGCTCTTAATTAAAAAGACTAACAGTAGGCTAATCGCTATCTACTCAATGTAAGGCAGCGAGCTTCTTTCTCTTTAGTCTCCGTCTTTTGCCCACAAATCTTCTTTGTTGATTGGTAGGCCTTATGGTGGTTGTTCAATTCTTTATAGAAAATCATTGTCTTCGTGTGTCACTCCTTTACATACATGCTCTAATAGATTTTGTGCTATTAAATCGTGACATTTCTGGTTCATCAATTCTGTTGGTTAATGTGTATTTGCCTTCTGAAAGTGTTTCATCCTGTTTTAGTGAGTATTTGAATACACTTGGTGAGTTGGAGGGCTTCATAGAGTCTCAACAGTGTGATTACACCCTTATTGCTGGTGATTTTAATGTTGATTTTGTTCGTGGTGGTCCATTGGCTAGTTTGCTGGTAGATTTTATCACTGATCAAAATTTTGTTGTATGTGATTTGTCATACCAAGAGTCAGTGAATTTTACTTATGAAAGGGATGATGGTCTTGTACGCTCTTGGATTAGTCTATTATGTGTTCACAGTCGCTTTCCTCACTGGTCACTGATATCTATTCCTTAAAGTGTGGGACTAACTTATCTGATCACCTTCCACTTTAGTTTTTACTTCACATTCATTGTACTTCAGTGCCTATTTCATTACCTTCTGCTACTCCTAAACCTACACTCCGCATTGACTGGTCTAAAGTTACCCCATCTAACATCATGAAATACCGGGATATGATTTTTGAGAGGTTATCTGACCCCCCAACTGAGTTTTTGTGTTGTTCCCAACCTACCTGCTCTACCCATATTAGTCTGCTTGACAATTATGCTGAACACATCATGTCTACGTTACTTGATTGTGCATATTGCTGCTTTCCTTGTCGATCCTATCCTCAAAGAAAGTTGCTGGCTGGCATGACAGTGCTGGGAAATTGAAAGAGGCCTCAAACTCACGTACAACAATGAAACAAGAGTAGATACCCCCCCCCCCTCACACACACACACACACACACACACACACACACACACACACACACACACACACACACACACACACACACACACATCATCTACGCAGTTACTCAACCTTACGCAGTTACTCATCCCTATGCAGTTACTCAACCTTGTCTTGCTTGCGTTTCTAACAGCATTGTGACTAATAGACGTGATGCATTACTTTCATACAGAAATGTGGACTTCCATGTACTTGGGACACCTTTGAGCTTCAACATGACCCATGCACACAGCAGAAAGAGGGTGGGGGCTTGCAATTATCTAACTCAGCAGGTTACGCACATCAATGAAATAAGAGTAGATCCCCCCTCTCTCTCTCACACACACACACAAAGCACACACACAAGTTTAAAGGTAAATAAATTATTTCTCTACAGACCTAGAGAGACTGGTGGCATCATCCAGTACAATACTCACTCAGTCTCTCCACCACAGGGTCTACCAGTTAAGTATATTTCACATCCCTGTGTGAATCAAAGCTAGATAAAGACTGTATCTATATAGAGCTAATAGAGTTTCGTATAGGTATATTAATGATCCATAAGTAAGGCTGTGTATGCTGGGGGAGGTTTGCTATTTACTATGAGACAATTGGTCTCCACAAGGCTAAAATATGTGAGATTCCAATAACAGTGATTCTTGAGTAATTATCGTGACAGTAATATTAGTCATGGCAGTATATCTCTATATACTGCCGTGATGGGTGGGATTATGTAGTCTAGTCTCAAATGTGCAAAAACAAGTATTGTGCAACACACAACAGTTCAGTCCCTTTGTGTTGAATTGACGAGTAGCTATTCTGTACTGCTAATGGAAGAAATGTCCAGATCTCTGAAATTATCCTTGGTCTCAATAGTCCTACTGACCTGTGTTCACATTGGAACTACACAAGATGATGGTGAGTCCTTATATATAAAAGAGCAAAAATAATTTCATTATTGTGTTTGTGTAGATACAAATCTGAGCGCAGCAGTTCATGAGATACTACTACCTATCATGAAAGAGATTAAGAATGACCTCAACTCTATTAAAGATGACCTCAACTCTGTGAAGAACGATTTGAGCAGTTTCAACAAGACTGTCAACATTTTGAGTGGAGACCTTGAGGACTACAAGCAGCAAACATCTAACACTTATGAATTTTTGCAACCAAACTTGTACACATGTGGGGGTACAGGAGGTTGGAGGCGTGTGGTCTACCTGGACATGACAGATAACAATACCAACTGTCCCTCTGGCTGGCAGCTCACTAGCTACTCCAAGAGAACATGTGGGAAGGTTACTACTACTGGCAGTCTCACCTGTGACTCAGTCAACTTCCCTGTTTGTGGAGGTTGCTATACTAGAGTGTGTGGGAAAATCATAGCCTATCAGGTTAGTGAGATAGATGGATTTGAGTCCTACCATAGAGGTTTTGCGAACGCTATTGATAAAGCTTATGTCGGTGGTGTCAGTCTTACACATGGCAGTCCACGACAACACATCTGGACATTTGCAGCTGGTGCATCTGAGGATCAACCCACTTCGACTGATTCCTGTCCCTGTGATGCCACAGTCAATATTAATATCCCACCATTTGTGGGTGGAGACTATTTCTGTGAATCTGGAGTCAACTCAGGGTCACCAAGCAGCATGATATATTCCCATGATCCTCTCTGGGATGGTGATGGTTGTACTGCCAACAGTACATGTTGCTCATTCAACAATCCTCCATATTTCACTAAGCAACTCCCCAGCCCTACTACTGATGATATAGAGGCTAGGATGTGTGGGTGGGGTCCTGCTGATCAGACTCCAATAGAGTTCATAGAACTGTATGTACAGTAGATGACTTCACTTTTTTCTCAGTTTGGATTACTTAATGACTTATAGACTTTGCTTAGCCTTAGTTTTATACATGATTGTAGATAACTTGAAGAGTGATTTCCACTTATATATTGTGACTGTATGTGTAAAATGTAGTGTATATTTTTGTGCCGAGTAATTCTCCTAAAAGGTTTTTGACAATACATTGATGATACCACCTCTCTTAATGAAACTTTCACATGCACATTTCCTTATTCCATTTAGACTCTAGTTGACTTCAATCAGCAATTAAGCTGAAGCTACAGCCTGCAGTGTTTCTTTAGGGGAGAGGGGGGCAGGGGGAGGGTACTGTTATTAAAGTAGTTGACAGTAGCTACGTATGCTCCTTATACAAACACACTACCCACACTACAACTGATGACATAGTTATCTCATGCTGTTGCATCCTGACCTATATGTTCACCTGAGCCCAACAATGGGTTAGTGTGTTTATTAGTAAGTGACATAATTATTATGGAGAGGCCCCGATATTGGATGATTGAACACATCTACCTTGTAAAGAGATACATGAAATAGATGCCAGACATGACTGTACAATCATAATTTATGATGAAGGAAAACAAGAGTTGGTGTCACACTCTGCAGCCTATTCTGGATCACATCAATAAACGCAATAGATCAATAGTGAAGCAAACATAAAGAAAAAAACTATATTTCAGTGTTACTAATACAAATATTGCTGTTACAGTGCATGTATCAAGAGACTCCCAAGGCAATACAACACAACACAATGCAACTCACCCAAGACAGTCATTTTCAAAGAAAAATGAGGTGCCTCAGGTGGGACTCGAACCCATGACAGTCTGCATTCTGGGCAGATGCTCTACCAACTGAGCTACCAAGGCAGCTTATAGCGAGCTAGTCAGGCCGAATCACACCTAAGGCAAAAGTGTCTCAACCTGAAGACCAGGCGAATAGGTGAATGCAAACTTAGTATACAGATATTATACATACATCACAGTACTTGTTGTGTCCTTGATCTTGATACAAATGCAACAAAGAAAAATGAGGTGCCTCAGGTGGGACTCAAACAGCAGGTTACTTTACACTCACATTGTCTATATAAACCTCCCTATGGTATAGTTACCTTTCATGCTGAATTGGTTTCATAACACTTATATAATAATATTCTTTCAGTGCTAATAATACAGATATTGCTTTTCCAGTGCATGTATAAACATATAGCATGTGACAATACACATTTCGCTGTTGGCTTTCATGCACGGAATTGACTTTCTCCAAAGATAGATCAATCATTAGACACACACACATATATATATAAGGAGAAGAATCTGTTAATTGTGGCTTTTACAGTGATACAAACACAAGACTTGATGTCTGTGTAACTATAGTTTGCCCTCTCCTGAGATTCAGGATGCTAAAATACCTTCTCTCTCAACACTGGACACACTTATACTTACATTTCTGCTAAACTTCACTAGAGCAGTGTTATGGTAAAAATGCAGTTGTTGTTGGTTTCAACAGTCCTACTGACTGGTGTGTACATTGAGGCAGCACAAGATGATAGTGAGTCCTTAAGAACCATAAATGTAGAGACAGTATTCACATCAATAAAGTGTTTGTGTAGGTACAAGATTAAGTGCAGCAGTTCATGAGATACTACTGCCTATCATGAAAGAGATTAAGAATGACTTCAACTCTGTTAAAGATGACCTCAGCTGTATAAAGGAAGATCTGAGCAGTCTCAATGAGACAATGAACAGAATTAGTGAGGATGTGGAGGAACATGACAATCATACAACTACTGAACTAATGAAGTGTTTCATATGTGGGGGTATAGGATGGAGACGTGTGGTCTACCTGGACATGACAGACCCCAATACCAACTGTCCCTCTGGCTGGCAGCTGGAGCCTGGGTTAACTCGTAGAGTTTGTGGAAGGACAACAGCAGGCACTGGTCCTGCTGAACACACTTGTGATTCAGTTACCTTTACAGTCACTGGAGGAGAATACAGTAGAGTGTGTGGTCAAATAAGATCCTACCAATATGGTGAAACTGATGGATTTCAAACTTTTAACACTCAAGGTGCTACTAGTATTGATCAGGCATATATAAGTGGGGTTAGTTTAACCCATGGCAGCCCTCGACAGCATATTTGGTCATTTGTTGCTGGTCATAGTGAACATGAAAGAACATTGCCTGATACCTGTCCATGTGATGCAACCATAGTCATCAATACTCCATCTTTCATTGGCAATGACTATTTTTGTGAGTCTGGAGTAAACTCAGGGCATTATAGTGGCTTCCATGCTGACGATCCTCTCTGGGATGTGGGTAATTGTATCTCTACTAGCACATGTTGCTCCTTCACTACTACTGATGATCTGGAGGTTAGAATCTGCACTTGGGATGAATCAGAAGATACTCCAATTGAGCTGATTGAACTATATGTATATACAGTAGAAACAGAAACACTGACAATCACATGTAACAGAAACAAAAATTATTCTGCATGGAGGTTTACTTTTTGCTTATAACTAAAATGTGCATTTTTAATCTTAGTTTTTATAGTGATACTATATTGTAATTGTTATGATTGACATAATTTCCCTTGATTTCTACCTCTAGTCCTGAGATATTCCATGCACATCTTTATTGTAATTGCATGTTATGGAATAATTTGCTCCTTTATTTCTGTAGCTATGGCTGCATATTTTATATGAAGACACATAACTGATGACACTTATTGAGTCCTGTGAGCGAACCTTTGTTGTATTAATTGCATACTCTAGATACCTAGTGGAGGGAGGGGAAAGAGGTAGAAGATGTACTCTGTGAACACAGAGTTTAGTTACAGTGTATGTCTGCAGATCAAATATAGGTTTGATGATGGCTGGTATGATTTAGGAGTGTAGCAGTAATTGTAATTTGAACCACAACTCAAGATAGGTTTTATGCTCAGCTTCTCATATGGATCATTAGTAGAGAGGTACTGCTGCCAGATGAAGTCCCACTCAGTCTCTCCACCATATACTATGCCAACTGAGTACACCACTGACTTCACATCAGCTGCGAGTCTGTGATGAAACACAAGTCCAAGTTAACAACCTTGAGAAGTTGTAGAGAGAGAGCTACACATACTGGGAGTCATGTGAAATGTGTGTGGGATGACGTGCCTCATGAGGTCCACACACACTTGTCACTATTGTGTACATATATATGTATACAAACGGTATAGAGCTATTTTAACCCTTGTGTGGTTATTTCAGTTCCTATGACAGTTGGTGATGCAACTGACACAACCATGTAAGGGGTAAAGTAACCATAACATTTTAGGGTATATTTTCTACATGCATGCACAATATTACAAATTGCAGTGGTCCCTGCCTGTGTAAACTGGTTATCCTATCATCAGATTGGGTACGTTAGTACCTACAAAGCCATCTGTTACTTTCATTATCATTGTAGTACTTTATTCAATATACTATTTCCTCTCAGCTGAAACTAGGGCTGTATTGTATGTATAGCTAGTCAGGATGACCTTCAGGTCTCTGCAGCTATTCTTGGTCTCAATAGTCCTACTGACTTGTGTGTACATTGGAGCAACACAAGATGATGGTGAGTCCTAGAAATGACTGTTACCTAAACACAGTGAAGTGGTTCTGTTTTGTGCAGCTCCAAGACTAAGTGCAGCAGTTCATGAGATACTACTGCCTATCATGAAAGAGATTAAGAATGACCTCAACTCTGTTAAAGATGACCTCAACTCTGTGAAGAATGATTTGAACAGTTTCAATGAGACTGTCAGCCTTCTCAACAAGACTGTCAGTAGTCTCAGTGGAGACCTTGAGGACTATAAGCAGCAAACATCATCTCAACTATCTAGTCTACAGAATACTCATAATTGGCAGCTTACACAACTCTATACTAAAATGAACACACTTGATTCAAAATTGCATTCTGAATTCATGGATCTTGATCAAAACCTACAGCAGAATTTTACTCTACAACTGAACTATTCTTTTGGTTACATTTATCCAGTATACACATGTGGAGGTACAGGAGGTTGGAGACGTGTGGTCTACCTGGACATAACAGACCCCAATACCAACTGTCCCTCTGGCTGGCAGCTAACTAGCTTCTCCAAGAGAACATGTGGTAGAGTTAGTACTAGCAGATATACCTGTGACTTAGTCACCTTCCCTGTCAGTGGAGGAGACTACACTAGAGTGTGTGGGAGAATTATAGCCTATCAGTATGGTCATACAGATGCATTTGAATCCTACAATATTGGTCAAGTGACTACTATTGAAGGTGCCTACGTTACTGGTGTTAGTCTTACACATGGCAGTCCACGACAACACATCTGGACATTTGCAGCTGGTGCACGTGAGACTTTAAATAATAATGAGGCCTGTCCTTGTGATACCACTTACAATATCACCATCCCACCATTTGTGGGTGGAGACTATTTCTGTGAATCTGGAGTCAACTCAGGCAGTACCTCAGGCTTCCATCCAGACGATCCTCTCTGGGATGAGCGGAACTGTACTGCCACCAGTACATGTTGCTCATTCAACAGTCCTCCATATTTCACTAAGCAACTCCCCAGCCCTACCACTGATGATATAGAGGCTAGGATATGCAATTTGGATAGTGGTAGTTCAGAGGATGTTCCAATAGAGTTCATTGAGCTCTATGTACAGTAGATGACTTCTCTTTTCTGTGTATTACCTAATGACTTATAGACCTTTAGTTTATACATGTAGTTAACTTGAAGAGTAATTGAGGATATTCCACTTACAAGGATTGTCACCCCCAATAACGTATAAAGTGTAGTGTGTATATTATTGTGTAAATGCATTCTCAAAGAGTTTTGGACAGTATATACATTGATGATACTACATCTCTTAACACGTGCTCACATCAGACCTTCATTACTGGGGAATTACCTCAAATGCTTATATAATTTGTACTGTGGCATCTGCTTACATATAATTGTCGAGTGAAGTCAGAGTCAAGGAAAATATGCATGATGGACTTTTTCTCAGATGTAGAGAGACTGAGTTAGTCGAGTCCATTCAAAATATGTAAATGTATTCTCACATCTCGTTGTGTTCCATCCATCCTTTGAAGAGTTGTTTGGCTTCATTGATGACAGCTGTGTTACCATGACTCCATGCTGAGTGGAGAACTGCAGTACGGAGGAAACTGGGAGGAAAGGGGAAGGGAAGAAGAGAGAAATGGAGGAAGGGAGGGCAAAGGGTAGGGAGAGACAAGGGAAGGAGTGACAAGGAAGATTTCTAAGCCTTATAGTACATGGGAACATAATTATGCAATTTTCTCACATTTGCAAGTGGTCGAAGTCTGTTCTGTTGAAGTTCAGTTCTTGTACCAAATCAGTTGTGAGATTACGAACAAAATCCTTCACAGACACAAACAGAATGTGTACATTCCCACACATACAATAACACAAAAAGCATTGATGTACATATACATAGATCTTGGTGGCTTATTCAGGCAGTTTGAATAACTCCAACTGGCATGCCATTTGGAGCAGCTAAAGGCATATCTATTTTTGTTAGAGAGTTTCCATCGTATGATATGGCATTGTTCATACTGTGTTCTCTGCTACTTCAGAACTGGCTACCTGATATAGTCCATAGACAGGAGTTAGACTGAGTCGAGATCCTATGGAGTTGAGTTGAGCTAGGCCAGTTCCATATGGAACATACTCTCTCTCTTGTCTGATGTACTGAGAGAGGTTGAGAGCCACACATATGTCCAGTATACAGACCAGCACTGTGTGTGTGTGTGTGTGTGTGTGTGTGTGTGTGTGTGTGTGTGTGTGTGTGTGTGTGTGTGTGTGTGTGTGTGTGTGTGTGTGTGTGTGTGTGTGTGTGTGTGTGTGTGTGTGTGTGTGTGTGTGTGTGTGTGTGTGTGTGTGTGTGTGTGTTGTGTGCATATAGGAAGTGTATGTAACACATTAGCTACCTACTCAACCTCCTCACACACACAAGACTAAGTAACCTCTACAAACCTAGAGAGGCTAAAGGCATCTTCCAGTAGACCTGATCTAATGCACATGCATGCCCCCAGCACACTATCCACTACACTTTGCGGGCATGTGGGTGGATGTTGAAAGATGTATCTGACAGCTAATTATTGCATTCCTGAAGCATGACCCACACTACAACTGATGACTTCCTCACCTATACACCCGAGCCCAACAATAGGTTAGTTTATTAGTGCCATAATGGATCATTGAATACATGTCTATATCTACCTTGTAAGGAGATACATAAAATAAATGACAGACATGACTGTACAATGACATCATAAGAAATTTATGATGAAGAGAAACAAGAGTTGGTGTCACTTAGACAATGTTGGATCAAGTCTTGGTTGACTTTCAGCCATTGAATGTTACGTTTGATAATTTCAATAGATTGACGAACTGCTCTGGCACCAGATGCTAGGTTGGCTTGTCCTTGGCAGAACTGTTCAACCTAGCAGAGAGGAGAGGGAGAGAATTAGAGATAGAGAGGTGGGGGGGGGGGGGGGGAGCAAGAGGAAATAAGAGAGAGGGAGAGAGGAAAGAGGTAATTATAAGAAAGAAGAGACAGAAAAAGAGATTGTGATATTAAGAAATCTACACTAGGCCTCCCATACTGCAGTATCCTGGTATATTGCTGACCTCCTTAAGCTCCCAGTTCTGTTGTGAAATGTGCAGTCACAGTCTTTAGTAACCTCGAGAAACTGAAGGAACCTCCTCCATAGCTGCAAGTGAATAGCACATCTCATGCATGAGATAATCACTTTTATCTAATGAATATTCATAAAGAGTATGTGCGTCTCATAATGGAAGTTCTTTAAGTGGGCATCCCTGGGAGAGAAGAAAGTGTCCCGATTAGTGAGGTGTCCATATTTTAAGGGTCAGATATTTATGATTAAAGGGGTCCCCTGTTTATCATGTCTCACCGTTCCAAGAGGTAGTCCCATTTATTTCTGACAAAGTTCCATGCAAGGTAACGACCATACACATTGGAAGACACATAACTGATGACACTTATTGAGTCCTGTGAGCGAACCTTTGTTGTATTAATTGCATACTCTAGATACCTGGTGGAGGGAGGGGAAAGAAGTAGGAGATGTACTCTGTGAACACAGAGTTTAGTTTGTAGTAGAGTGAGTAAAATGTAGCAGTCAATTACACACACACACACACACACACACACACACACACACACACACACACACACACACACACACACACACACACACACACACACACACACACACACACACACACACACACACACACACACACACACACACACACACACACACACACACACACACACACACACACACACACACACACACACACACACACACACACACACACACACACACACACACACACACACACACACACACACACACACACACACACACACACACACACACCGACTCAGGAGCCATGGTACTCTGGACTGTCCCAGGGCACTCAGATAGGGTCTCTTCTCATATGGATCACTAGTAGAGAGGTACTGCTGCCAGATGAAGTCCCACTCAGTCTCTCCACCATATGCTATGCCAACTGAGTACACCACTGACTTCACATCAGCTGCAAGTCTGTGATGAAACACAAGTCCAAGGTAGCCATCTTGAGAAGTTGTAGAGCGAAAGCTACACATACTGGGAGTCATGTGAAATGTGTAGAACTACACTATACACTGTACTGTTTGAGACCCCCCTCATGAGAACCACTCACAATTAATATGGAGCAAAATATAATGTATGTATATACAGAGGAAATTAGCAGCATTTGTATATTAATGTACTACATGTGCAAAGCCATCTGTTATTTACACTGTCATTATAGTATTTTCCATTTGGGATACTCAATGCACTGCAAAAAAGCAGTGTGTGTGGTTGCCTCACTTGCAGTGTGTGTGGTTGCCTCACTTGCAGTGTGTGTGGTTGCCTCACTTGCAGTGTGTGTGGTTGCCTTACTTGCATTACCTGACTCTAACCTGTCTTGGTATTCAAAGGATGTGTATCTGATTGCATACGTGAATACAATGAATTCTCCTCCATTACATTTTAACACAGAAGTATAGTACAATGGGGGCTGTGTGCGTGTTTTTCCACTTGAGACACAGAGACAATATTTATTATGGATATCTGTTGGGAGCTATGTTGCAACTGTATCCAGCTTTATAGTTAGGCTGAATCACACATACAAAGTCTTTTGCCTGATTTATATGTGTGATTTGGGCTGACTAGATGGCTATAAGCTGCCTTGGTAGCTCAGTTGGTAGAGCATCTGCCTAGAATGCAGACAGTGTCGATTTCTGCCTGAGGTACCTCATTTTTCTACATACAAGGGGAAGAATCTGTTGGTTGTGGGTTTACAGTGATAAAAACCCAAGATTTGCTTTCGGTATAAACTTGTTTGTCCTCTCCTGAGATTCAGGATGTTAAAATACCTTCTCTCCCTATACTGGACACACTTAGTTCATTTCTGCTAAACTTCACTAGAGCAGTACTAGTGTTATGGCAAAAATGCAGTTGTTGTTAGTTTCAACAGTCCTACTGACTTGTGTATACATTGGAGTAGCACAAGATGATGGTGAGTCCTTGAACTATAAATGTAGAGACAACATTCACATAAATAATGTATTTATAGGTGCAAGGCTAAGTGCAGCAGTTCATGAGATACTACTGCCTATTATGAAAGAGATTAAAAATGATCTCAACTCTATTAAAGATGAACTCAGATGTATAAAGGAAGATCTGAGCAGTCTCAATGAGACAATGAACGGAATTAGTGAGGATGTGGAGGAACATGACACTCATACCACTACTGAACTAATGAACCTTTACGAATACTTGCAGACAGACTTGTACACATGTGGAGGTACGGGAGGTTGGAGACGTGTGGTCTACCTGGACATGACAGACCCCAATACCACCTGTCCCTCTGGCTGGCAGCTCACTAGCTTCTCCAAGAGAACATGTGGTAGAGTTAGTACTAGCAGATATACCTGTGACTCAGTCACCTTCCCTTTCAGTGGAGGAAACTACACTAGAGTGTGTGGAAAAATTATAGGTTACCAGGATGGTAACACAGATGGATTTGAAGCCTATGATGATGGTGACGTGACCACTATTGATGGTGCCTATGTTACTGGTGTTAGTCTTACACATGGCAGTCCACGACAACACATCTGGACATTTGCAGCTGGTGATGGTGAGAATAATAATGATGATGAAACCTGTCCTTGTGATGCCACTATCAATATTGCCATTCCACCATTTGTGGGTGAAGACTATTTCTGTGAATCTGGAGTCAACTCAGGCAGCACTGGAGGCTTCCATCCATATGATCCTCTCTGGGATGGGCAGAACTGTACTGCCACCAGTACATGTTGCTCATTCAACTGTCCTCCATATTTCACTAAGCAACTTGCTTGTCCTACCACTGATGATATAGAGGCTAGGATGTGCTTCATGGATGAGCATACAACTCCAATTGAGTTCATAGAACTGTATGTACAGTAGTTTGAATCAATACACTACAAGATGATTAACTTGAACACAGATTATGAGACATTGTTTTTAGAGTATAGTTATAGGGTTTGAAACATTTTTTTTGGATTACATGACTCTGTGCTGAATAGAAAACTTCAATAGACTGAAAAAGTTGTGCCAATGTTTTTTTAACGTGTAAGTCAGTATGGTTATTTTCCCTCTTTAGGCACCTGCCCAAAAATGAAAAGAGAGCCTGGAGATGGTATCACTTAGACAATCCTGCATGGATCAAGTCTTGGTTGACAGCCATATAGGATGTTATTTCAATAGATCGATGAACTGCTAACAGAATCTTTACATCCATATTTCATTTGGACTCGGACTTTAATCAGCAATTATAGCTGAACAAATTATCACAAAACTGAGGTATATAGTTCCCCACATGTAAATAAAAGTCTGATTTGAGCACAACACAGTGTGAGACAGCACCACTACCATAAGTCATTAAGTAATCTACAGAAAAGATTGGTGACATGTGGTCTACCTGAACACAACAGACACCAGTGACCACTTTTGATGGTGCCTGTGTTAGTGGTGTTAGTCTTACACATGGCAGTCCACGACAACACATCTGGACATTTGCAGCTGGTTCTTATGAGAATCAACCCATTTGAGATGGCGTGTGTCCTTGTGATGCTAATGTGGATATTACCACCCACATTATTTGTGGGTGGAGACTATTTCAGGATGGAACTCAGGACCACAATCAACCTTCAATCTAGATGATCCTCCTGAAATGTACACAGTCATTTTGGACTTCCATGTAATTGGGACACCATTGAGCTTCATCATGACCCATGCACACAGAAGAAAGGGGTGGGGCTTGCAATTATTAGTTTAAAGTGTCTCTGCAAAAATGGCTCTACAAGTAATAACCATACATTCCTGCAACAAATATGCATGAAATACTACACTCTCACACTCAGCACCACGTACACAAAGTACATGCATATTCTGATATACCTATGAATACTTCATTCAAGCCATTTGTTCCTGACTGAACAATTCACTGCAAAAATGGATGGTTGTTTTGACCAGCAGGTGTGTTTACCTCAGGCTGCAACATATCCCTTATCATAACTACAACCTCTCATGAGATTTGTAGGATATACGTTAAATGAATTACCTCGATCTGTGTACTTCAAGACACAATAAGACCTCTTGTGATAGCTCTAGTACCTTTCCAAAATCACATGCATAACCCACTGCAGAGGCAGAGAACCTGGGGGGGCAGGGGGGGCTTGAGCCCCCCACTTTTTGGTAAGGGGGGGCTGAGCCCCCCCAAAATTGGAGGTTGTCACGAAGAATGTATTTAAATACTATTAGCCTATTTACAATGACTGTGAATGACCCCCCACTTATGAACGCCGAGCCCCCCCACTTTTGACATGCTGTCTCTGCCTCTGCACTGTATAGTGCTGTATTAATATGGAGGAAAATTTATTGCTCCATACACATACCTTAAGGTGACTATTTTTGTGGGTACTAAAGTTTGATATTTCTGCGGATTTGCACCAGAACGCAAAATTTAATACTCGTATTCCGTGTACTTCCTGTCACACGTAATCAAAGGTTCAAAGGTATTATTCTTGGCTCAGAGAGCATATACACAGAGAAAGAAAATAAGTTACGTATACAAGACAGTATAAAAAAATAAAATAAATTATTTAGGGAAGTGAATGTTGAATATCTGGTCATCCCCACTAGCCAGAAGGTCAATAATATTGTTTTGGGAGAGCTGGATTGATCTTAATGTGACAGAACGATGAGTGCAGAGATGGGCCAACCATGTGGTGCCTTGGTCTATAGGTAAATTGCACAGGGAACAGGTATATCCACAATAAATATGTCGAGAGAGGTGGCAAACAAACGTAATTAGAGTCAGCGCACGCGCGTACGTGAGGCATGCGCACCATAAACGCGCAGAGGATTCTCAAGTGTAAATTCCACTTATAAGGATTGTCACCCCCAATAATTTTATTGTAAAGTGTAGTGTGTATTATTGTGCTGAGCAATTCCCTAAGGTTTTGACGATACATATTATTCATAAGCAATAACATTTGTCTTTTCTCAGTGCAGGAATATTCTACAGACCTGTTTCAGGCATCATAAGTACCAGTATCATGAGCTCTCCCTATCCATACACTTTGTTTTATATTAGTATACATATGGACTACATAGGATGGCGATTGAAGTACCGCTTTTCTTTGAACCAGTTTTTATTTACTTCGCAGCAGGAAAACTTCGGCGCGCATGCGCAGGAGGGTTACTGTAGTTGTCCTGTGTGTCTGTCTCTGTTAAGTCACATCTCACCTCTGGAGCGTCTGCATACGTCTGTTCATCCTGAAAATACTGTCACGTACTCAGCAGGCAACGGAGGTCGAAATTTTGTGGAGATTTCTCTGAAACTGCTCCGTTGCAGAGATACACCGCTTCCTGCGTTGTAGGGTATTGCAGCAACATTCTGCGCACTTTTTCGAGGGTCCTAAAAAGGCTAAAAATAGGCTAAACTCTACCTGGAATACGGCTCGATGTAAGGTAGCAAGCTTCTTTCTGTTCAGTCTCCGTCTTTTGCCCAAACTCTTCCGTATACTTCCCGTTAACGTGGTAATAGATCAGTTGTTCAGTTTTTGAAGCTATATATATCGTCTTCCTACAAAGCTGTAAGAAGAGTAATAGCCGCGTCCCCAACAAAGGCCTCTTAGTCTGAACACGCTCCCTCTGTGTGCTAACATTGTTTATTTGTTAGTTCTGTACTGTATTCTACTGTATACCATCCCTGAAGGGCCGTGCAATGAAACTTTGAAACTTTGAAACTTTGATGAATTATTAATTACCCCCTAGCACTCATACATTTCGCGGGACCAATGCTTTAGAGCTTCCAGCGCCCCTGCTAGTACTTCTTTTATCCTTTTGCCAAATGTTGCACATGCACAAAATGCCAACAACAGTTATCCTAAACTTAATCACCATCCCTACGCAGTTACTCAACCTTGTCTTGCTTGCGTTTCTAACAGCATTGTGACTAATAGACGTGATGCATTATTTTCATACAGAAATGTGGACTTCCATGTACTTGGGACACCTTTGAGCTTCAACATGATCCATGCACACAGCAGAAAGAGGGTGGGACTTGCAATTATCTAACTCAGCAGGTTACGTACAACAATGAAACAAGAGTAGATACCCCCCCTCTCTCACACACACACACACACACACACACACACACACACACACACACACACACACACACACACACACACACACACACACACACACACACACACACACACACACACACACACACATACACACACACACACACATCATCTACGCAGTTACTCAACCTTACGCAGTTACTCATCCCTACGCAGTTAACTCAACCTTGTCTTGCTTGCGTTTCTAACAGCATTGTGACTAATAGACGTGATGCATTACTTTCATACAGAAATGTGGACTTACATGTACTTAGGACACCTTTGAGCTTCAACAGGACCCATGCACACAGCAGAAAGAGGGTGGGACTTGCAATTATCTAACTCAGCAGGTTATGTACAACAATGAAACAAGAGTAGATATCCCCCCTCTCTCTCTCTCTCTCTCTCTCACACACACACACACACACACACACACACACACACACACACACAAAGCACACACACAAGTTTAAGGGTAAATAAATTATTTCTCTACAGACCTAGAGAGACTGGTGGCATCATCCAGTACAATACTCACTCAGTCTCTCCACAACAGGGTCTACCAGTTAAGTATATTTCACATCCCTGTGTGAATCAAAGCTAGATAAAGACTGTATCTATATAGAGCTAATAGAGTTTCATATAGGTATATTAATGATCCATAAGTAAGGCTGTGTATGCTGGGGGAGGTTTGCTATTTACTATGAGACAATTGGTCTCCACAAGGCTCAAATATGTGAGATTGCAATAACAGTGATTCTTGAGTAATTATCGTGACAGTAATATTAAATACTGCCGTGATGGGTGGTTAACCCAGAATTATGTAGTCTAGTCTCAAATGTGCAAAAAGAAGTATTGCGCACCACACAACAGTTCAGTCCCTTTGTGTTGAATTGATGAGTAGCTAATCTGTACTGCTAATGGAAGAAATGTCCAGATCTCTGAAATTATCCTTGGTCTCAATAGTCCTACTGACCTGTGTTCACAATGGAACTACACAAGATGATGGTGAGTCCTTATATATAAAAGAGCAAAAATTATTGTGTTTGTGTAGATGCAAATCTGAGCGCAGCAGTTCATGAGATACTACTGCCTATCATGAAAGAGATTAAGAATGACCTCAACTCTATTAAAGATGACCTCAACTCTGTGAAGAACGATTTGAGCAGTTTCAACAAGACTGTCAACATTTTGAGTGGAGACCTTGAGGACTACAAGCAGCAAACATCATCTGAACTATCAAGTCTACACAACACTCAAAATCTACAGCTGGCACAATTGTGCACTAAAATTGACACACTTGATTCAAAACTAGATTCAGTCAATGCTAGTATGAGGGAAGACCTCAGAGCTATAGAGAGTCAACTTGAGGAGCATCAGACACAGACAGCTGGACTGCACTCCTTCCTCCAATCTAACACTTATACTGAGGAACTAACTGAAATCTCTACTAAAGTGGACACACTTGATTCAAAGTTAGATTCAGTCAACAATTCTGATATATTGATAAGGGAAGACCTCAGCTGTATAAAGGAAGATCTGAGCAGTCTCAATGAGACAATGAACAGAATCAGTGAGGATGTGGAGGAACATGACAATCATACCACTACTGAACTAATGAATCTTAATGAATTTTTGCAACCAAACTTGTACACATGTGGGGGTACAGGAGGTTGGAGGCGTGTGGTCTACCTGGACATGACAGATAACAATACCAACTGTCCCTCTGGCTGGCAGCTCACTAGCTACTCCAAGAGAACATGTGGGAAGGTTACTACCACTGGCAGTCTCACCTGTGACTCAGTCAACTTCCCTGTTTGTGGAGGTTGCTATACTAGAGTGTGTGGGAAAATTATAGCCTATCAGGTTAGTGAGATAGATGGATTTGAGTCCTACCATAGAGGTTTTGCGAACGCTATTGATAAAGCTTATGTTGGTGGTGTCAGTCTTACACATGGCAGTCCACGACAACACATCTGGACATTTGCAGCTGGTGCATCTGAGGATCAACCCACTTCGACTGATTCCTGTCCCTGTGATGCCACAGTCAATATTAATATCCCACCATTTGTGGGTGGAGACTATTTCTGTGAATCTGGAGTCAACTCAGGGTCACCAAGCAGCATGATATATTCCCATGATCCTCTCTGGGATGGTGATGGTTGTACTGCCAACAGTACATGTTGCTCATTCAACAATCCTCCATATTTCACTAAGCAACTCCCCAGCCCTACTACTGATGATATAGAGGCTAGGATGTGTGGGTGGGGTCCTGCCGATCAGACTCCAATAGAGTTCATAGAACTGTATGTACAGTAGATGACTTCACTTTTCTCTCAGTTTGGATTACTTAATGACTTATAGACTTTGCTTAGCCTTAGTTTTATACATGATTGTAGATAACTTGAAGAGTGATTTCCACTTATACATTGTGACTGTATGTGTAAAATGTAGTGTATATTTTTGTGCCGAGCAATTCTCCAAAGAGGTTTTTGACAATACATTGATGATACCACCTCTCTTAATGAAACTTTCACATGCACATTTCCTTATTCCATTTAGACTCTAGTTGACTTCAATCAGCAATTAAGCTGAAGCTACAGCCTGCAGTGTTTCTTTAGGGGAGAGGGGGGCAGGGGGAGGGCACTGTTATTAAAGTAGTTGACAGTAGCTACATATACTCCTTATACAAACACACTACCCACACTACAACTGATGACATAGATCTATATGTTCACCTGAGCCCAACAATGGGTTAGTGGGTTTATTAGTAAGTGACATAATTATTATGGAGAGGCCCCGATATTGGATCATTGAACACATCTACCTTGTAAAGAGATACATGAAATAGATGCCAGACATGACTGTACAATCATAATTTATGATGAAGGAAAACAAGAGTTGGTGTCACGCACTGTAGCCTATAGTCTGGATCACATCAATAAATGCAATAGATCAATAGTGAAGCAAAAATAAAGAAAAAACTATATTTCAGTGTTACTAATACAAATATTGCTGTTACAGTGCATGTATGTATCAAGAGACTCCCAAGGCAATACAGCACAACACAATGCAACTCACCCAAGACAATCATTTCAAAGAAAAATGATGTGCCTCAGGTGGGACTCGAACCCACGACAGTCTGCATTCTAGGCAGATGCTCTACCAACTGAACTACCAAGGCAGCTTATAGCCAGTTAGTCAGGCCGAATCACACATACAAAGTCAAGGCAAAAGTGTCTCAACCTGAAGACCAGGTGAATAGGTGAATGCAAACTTAGTATACATGTATAGGAGACAGATATTATACATACATCACAGTACTTGTTGTGTCCTTGATCTTGATACAAATGCAACAAAGAAAAATGAGGTGCCTCAGGTGGGACTCAAACAGCAGGTTACTTTACACTCACATTGTCTATATAAACCTCCCTATGGTAGTTACCTTTCATGCTGAATTGGTTTCATAACACTTATATAATAATATTCTTTCAGTGCTAATAATACAGATATTGCTTTTACAGTGCATGTATAAACATGTAGTATGTGACAATACACATTTCGCTGTTGGCTTTCATGCATGGAATTGACTTTCTCTAAAGATAGATCAACAGTTTAGACATACATATAAGGAGAAGGATCTGTTAGTTGTGGGTTTTACAGTGATACAAACACAAGACTTGATGTCTGTAAACTATAGTTTGCCCTCTCCTGAGATTCAGGATGCTAAAATACCTTCTCTCTCTACACTTGACACACTTATACTTACATTTCTGCTAAACTTCACTAGAGCAGTGTTATGGTAAAAATGCAGTTGTTGTTGGTCTCAACAGTCCTACTGACTTGTGTGTACATTGAGGCAGCACAAGATGATGGTGAGTCCTTAAGAACTATAAATGTAGAGACAGTATTCACATCAATAAAGTGTTTGTGTAGGTGCAAGATTAAGTGCAGCAGTTCATGAGATACTACTGCCTATTATGAAAGAGATTAAGAATGATCTCAACTCTGTTAAAGATGACCTCAGCTGTATAAAGGAAGATCTGAGCAGTCTCAATGAGACAATGAACAGAATTAGTGAGGATGTGGAGGAACATGACAATCATACAACTACTGAACTAATGAAGTGTTTCACATGTGGGGGTATAGGATGGAGACGTGTGGTCTACCTGGACATGACAGACCCCAATACCAACTGTCCCTCTGGCTGGCAGCTGGAGCCTGGGTTAACTCGTAGAGTTTGTGGAAGGACAACAGCAGGCACTGGTCCTGCTGAACACACTTGTGATTCAGTTACCTTTACAGTCACTGGAGGAGAATACAGTAGAGTGTGTGGTCAAATAAGAGCCTACCAATATGGTGAAACTGATGGATTTGAAACATTTAACCTTATTTCAGAAGGTGTTACTAGTATTGATCAGGCATATATAAGTGGGGTTAGTTAAACCCATGGCAGCCCTCGACAGCATATTTGGTCATTTGTTGCTGGTCATAGTGAACATGAAAGAACATTGCCTGATACCTGTCCATGTGATGCAACCATAGTCATCAATACTCCATCTTTCATTGGCAATGACTATTTTTGTGAGTCTGGAGTAAACTCAGGGAGTGTTAGTGGCTTCCATCCTGACGATCCTCTATGGGATGGGGGTAATTGTATCTCTACTAGCATATGTTGCTCCTTCAATAATCCTCCATACTTTAGAAAAGACGTCGGCACTACTACTGATGATCTGGAGGTTAGAATCTGCACTTGGGATGAATCAGAAGATACTCCAATTGAGCTGATTGAACTATATGTACAGTAGAAACATAAACACTGACAATCACATGGAACAGAAACAGAAATTATTTTGCATGGAGGTTTGATATTTGCTTATAACTAAAATGTGCATTTTTAATCTTAGTTTTTATAGTGATACTATATTGTAATTGTTATGATTGACATAATTTCCCTTGATTCATACCTCTAGTCTTGAGACATTCCATGCACATCTTTATTGTAATTGAATGTTATGGAATAATTTGCTCCTTATTTCTGTATGGCTGCATATTTTATATGAAGACACATAACTGATGACACTTATTGAGTCCTGTGAGCGAACCTTTGTTGTATTAATTGCATACTCTAGATACCTAGTGGAGGGAGGGGAAAGAGGTAGGAGATGTACTCTGTGAACACAGAGTTTAGTTACAGTGTATGTCTGCAGACCAAATATAGGTTTGATGATGGCTGGTATGATTTAGGAGTGTAGCAGTAATTGTAATTTGAACCACAACTCAAGATAGGTTTTATGCTCAGCTTCTCATATGGATCACTAGTAGAGAGGTACTGCTGCCAGATGAAGTCCCACTCAGTCTCTCCACCATATGCTATGCCAACTGAGTACACCACTGACTTCACATCAGCTGCAAGTCTGTGATGAAACACAAGTCCAAGTTAACAACCTTGAGAAGTTGTAGAGAGAGAGAGCTACACATACTGGGAGTCATGTGAAATGTGTATGGGATGACCTGCCTCATGAGGTCCACACACACTTGTCACTATTGTGTACATATATATGTATACAAACGGTATAGAGCTATTTTAACCCTTGTGTGGTTATTTCAGTTTCCTATTACAGTTGGTGATGCAACTGAGACAACCATGTAAGGGGTAAAGTAACCATAACATTTTAGGGTATATTTTCTACATGCATGCCCAGTATTACAAATTGCAGTGATCCCTGCCTGCATGTGTAAACTTGATTATCCTCTCATCAGATTGGGTACGTTAGTACATACAAAGCCATCTGTTACTTTCATTGTCATTGTACTTTTACTCAATATACTATTTCCTCTTGACTGAAACAAGGGCTGTATTTTATGTAGCTAGTGAGGATGATGTCCAGGTCTCTCTTGGTCTCAATAGTCCTACTGACTTGTGTGTACATTGGAGCAGCACAGGATGATGGTGAGTCCTTCTAGAAATAACTGTTACCTAAACACAGTGAAGTAGTTCTGCTTTTGTGCAGCTACAAGACTAAGTGCAGCAGTTCATGAGATACTACTGCCTATCATGAAAGAGATTAAGAATGACCTCAACTCTGTTAAAGATGACCTCAACTCTGTGAAGAATGATTTAAGCAGTTTTAATGAGACTGTGACCCATCTCAACAAGACTGTCAGCAGTCTCAGTGGAGACCTTGAGGACTATAAACAGCAAACAACATCTCAACTATCTCAGCTGGCACAAATATCTACTAATGTAGACCAACTTGATTCCAAACTGGATTCAGTCAGCCATTCTGGTGTGTTAATAAGGGAAGACCTCAGCTGTATAAAGGGAAATCTGAGCAGTCTCAATGAGACAATGAACAGAATTAGTGAGGATGTGGAGGAACATGACAATCATACCACTACTGAACTAATGAAGCTTTGTGCATGTGGGGGTATAGGATGGAGACCTGTGGTCAACTTGGACATGACAGACCCCAATACCAACTGTCCCTCTGGCTGGCAGCTGACTAGCTTCTCCAAGAGAACATGTGGTAGAGTTACTACCGGCAGTCCCAACTGTGACTCAGTCAATTTTACTGTCAGTGGAGGAGACTACACTAGAGTGTGTGGGAAAATTATAGGCTATCAGCACAGTGTGACGGATGCATTTGAGGCCTACCATATTGGTCGTGTGACCACTATTGATGGCGCCTATGTTTGTGGTGTTAGTCTTACACATGGCAGTCCACGACAACACATCTGGACATTTGCAGCTGGTCGTTCTGAGACTGGATATACTGTTGCTGATGCCTGTCCTTGTGATGCTACAATCAATATTGCCATCCCACCATTTGTGGGTGGAGACTATTTCTGTGAATCTGGAGCTCTGGTGGTATTGGAAACTTCAATCCAGATGATCCTCTTTGGGATGGGCAAAACTGTACTGCCACCAGTACATGTTGCTCATTCAACAGTCCTCCTTATTTCACTAAGCAACTCTCCAGCCCTACCACTGATGATATAGAAGTTAGAATATGTGACTTTGATGGCCAAACTGCTCCAATAGAGTTCATAGAACTCTATGTGCAGTAGTTTCAATCTTCACTACAAGTGAAGAAGATGACACATAGTACCATATATAAACATGAAATGTTGATTACGTATGCCTTACCATGGCTCCATGCTAAGTGGAGAGCTGTAATGTATGATTGTTTTTACATTAATGAAACCCCAACAAACATTCAGGCAATGTGTAATTAGTGGCATATAAAAGCCCAATAAAAACAGTTGTAAGACTGATGTGTGGATAATGTTTTATACCCAGATACTCATTACACTGTTGAACAATGTATATTGTAAACAACAACAAATGGATGAAGTGCCGTAGGTGAGTGGAACATGGCCAAGAGGAAACAAACATTGTAGTGTACTTCTGTGCCTCAATGTGAACACATTTATTGCATACACATGGCATGTAGCCACATGCAAACGTCTTGCATTTGGGAACAACAACAAATAGCCTGACGTATGTAACATACTTAGACGTAGGAAGGGGGCATAGGGGGCTAACCCCCCAATAATTTGTGAAGCATAACTTGCACTAAGTATGGTACACCCATGTCAATTACTACTATGCTGAAAGTGAACATTGTGTAAACAACAATGAATGGCAGAATGCCTGTGGTATATAATAAACTTACTACATATGTTACTGCTGGTGCAGTGACCACAATTTCAATAGCTATATGACTTTTGGTATTCACATAGGGTAAATATGATCATGTTCACTGAGTAATGTTCACTGCATTGTGCGAAAAGAAAGCAGCAGTATATTCAGTGCTGAAGCAAGCACTAATATCAGTACTGAGCATAAAAAGAGTGGGGACAAGGAAATCAAAAATTGATAAATTTTGAAAATGGAATATAGGGCTGGCCCAAAAAGTACAGGACACAAGATCAGACAGTGTCTACATAATTCCCTGCCCAAGAAAATCAATGACACCAGCCCTATATTGTTGCATTATATGACACACACACACACACACACACACACACACACACACACACACACACACACACACACACACACACACACACACACACACACACACACACACACACACACACACACACACACACACACACACACACACACACACACACACACACACACACACACACACACACACACACACACACACACACAGCAACTGTGACTCAAGTACATTGCACTTTCTCTTGCGACAATATAGGGCTGGTGTTATTGATTTTCTTGGGCAGGGAATTATGTAGACACTGTCTGATCTTGTCTCCTGTACTTTTTGGGCCAGCGCTATATTCCATTTTCAAAATTTATCAATTTTTGATTTACTTGTATAGTGTATAGTATGGGATAAATTGCAGTGCTCCCTCCCATATGTAAACTCTACTATGTTCTTATCAAATTTGGTATGTTAATAGATACAAAGCCATCTGTTACTTTACATTGTCATTGTAGTTATTTCAATTTGAGATACTCAATACTAACACAGCTCATTTCCTCTCGGCTGAAACTAGGGCTGTGTTGTATATAGCTATAGTGGAGATGATGTCCAGGTCTCTGCAGTTATTCTTGGTCTCAATAGTCCTACTGACTTGTGTGTACATTGGAGCAGCACAAGATGATGGTGAGTATTTGAAATAACTGAAACGGCCACAAGTGAATGTCATTTCATTATTGTGTTTGTGTAGGTACAAGGTTAAGTGCAGCAGTTCATGAGATACTACTGCCTATCATGAAAGAGATTAAGAATGACCTCAACTCTGTTAAAGATGACCTCAACTCTGTTAAAAATGACCTCAACTCTGTAAAGAATGATTTGAGCAGTTTTAATGAGACTGTTACCCATCTCAACAAGACTGTCAGCAGTCTCAGTGGAGACCTTGAGGACTATAAGCAGCAGACAGCATCTCAACTATCTAGTCAGACTGAGCAGCTGGTACAAATGTCTACCAATGTAGACAAACTTGATTCAAAACTAGATTTAGTCAATGCTAGCTAGCTAGTATGAGAGCTATAGAGAGTCAACTTGAGGAGCACCAGACACAGACAACATCAGAACTAGCTGAACTACAGAGCAATGTGACATCAGAACTGCACACAGCCATGGAGTCCTATGCTTTTAATGAGCAGCTGATTGCTAAAATGGACACACTTGATTCTAAATTAGTTTCAGTCAATGCTAGTATGAGGGAAGAACTCAGAGCTATAGAGAGTGAACTTGACGTCCATGAGACCCATACATTGTTTACACTAGCTGGACTACACTCCTTCCTCCAGTCTAACACCTATACTGAGGAACTGACTGAAATCTCTACTAAAGTGGACACACTTGATTCAAAACTGGACTCAGTCAACAATTCTGGTGTGTTGATAAGAGAAGACCTCAGCTGTATAAAGGAAGATCTGAACAGTCTCAATGAGACAATGAACAGAATTAGTGAGGATGTGGAGGAGCATGACAATCATACAACTACTGAACTAATGAATCTTAATGAGTGTTTACAGCTTAACACCACAATACAGCCGATCCCTACACAGCAGCCAAACAATGATAGTCTGTCACTATACACATGTGGAGGTACAGGAGGTTGGAGACGTGTGATCTACCTGGACATGACAGACCCCAATACCAACTGTCCCTCTGGCTGGCAGCTGACTAGCTTCTCCAAGAGAACATGTGGTAGAGTTACTACCGGCAGTCCCAACTGTGACTCAGTCAATTTTACTGTCAGTGGAGGAGACTACACTAGAGTGTGTGGGAAAATTATAGGCTATCAGCACAGTGTGACGGATGCATTTGAGGCCTACCATATTGGTCGTGTGACCACTATTGATGGCGCCTATGTTTGTGGTGTTAGTCTTACACATGGCAGTCCACGACAACACATCTGGACATTTGCAGCTGGTCGTTCTGAGACTGGATATACTGTTGCTGATGCCTGTCCTTGTGATGCTACAATCAATATTGCCATCCCACCATTTGTGGGTGGAGACTATTTCTGTGAATCTGGAGTCAACTCTGGTGGTATTGGAAACTTCAATCCAGATGATCCTCTTTGGGATGGGCAAAACTGTACTGCCACCAGTACATGTTGCTCATTCAACAGTCCTCCTTATTTCACTAAGCAACTCTCCAGCCCTACCACTGATGATATAGAAGTTAGAATATGTGACTTTGATGGCCAAACTGCTCCAATAGAGTTCATAGAACTCTATGTGCAGTAGTTTCAATCTTCACTACAAGTGAAGAAGATGACACATAGTACCATATATAAACATGAAATGTTGATTACGTATGCCTTACCATGGCTCCATGCTAAGTGGAGAGCTGTAATGTATGATTGTTTTTACATTAATGAAACCCCAACAAACATTCAGGCAATGTGTAATTAGTGGCATATAAAAGCCCAATAAAAACAGTTGTAAGACTGATGTGTGGATAATGTTTTATACCCAGATACTCATTACACTGTTGAACAATGTATATTGTAAACAACAACAAATGGATGAAGTGCCGTAGGTGAGTGGAACATGGCCAAGAGGAAACAAACATTGTAGTGTACTTCTGTGCCTCAATGTGAACACATTTATTGCATACACATGGCATGTAGCCACATGCAAACGTCTTGCATTTGGGAACAACAACAAATAGCCTGACGTATGTAACATACTTAGACGTAGGAAGGGGGCATAGGGGGCTAACCCCCCAATAATTTGTGAAGCATAACTTGCACTAAGTATGGTACACCCATGTCAATTACTACTATGCTGAAAGTGAACATTGTGTAAACAACAATGAATGGCAGAATGCCTGTGGTATATAATAAACTTACTACATATGTTACTGCTGGTGCAGTGACCACAATTTCAATAGCTATATGACTTTTGGTATTCACATAGGGTAAATATGATCATGTTCACTGAGTAATGTTCACTGCATTGTGCGAAAAGAAAGCAGCAGTATATTCAGTGCTGAAGCAAGCACTAATATCAGTACTGAGCATAAAAAGAGTGGGGACAAGGAAATCAAAAATTGATAAATTTTGAAAATGGAATATAGGGCTGGCCCAAAAAGTACAGGACACAAGATCAGACAGTGTCTACATAATTCCCTGCCCAAGAAAATCAATGACACCAGCCCTATATTGTTGCATTATATGACACACACACACACACACACACACACACACACACATACACACACACACACACACACACACACACACACACACACACACACACACACACACACACACACACACACACACACACACACACACACACACACACACACACACACACACACACACACACACACACACACACACACACACACACACACACACACACACACACACACACACACACACACACAGCAACTGTGACTCAAGTACATTGCACTTTCTCTTGCGACAATATAGGGCTGGTGTTATTGATTTTCTTGGGCAGGGAATTATGTAGACACTGTCTGATCTTGTCTCCTGTACTTTTTGGGCCAGCGCTATATTCCATTTTCAAAATTTATCAATTTTTGATTTACTTGTATAGTGTATAGTATGGGATAAATTGCAGTGCTCCCTCCCATATGTAAACTCTACTATGTTCTTATCAAATTTGGTATGTTAATAGATACAAAGCCATCTGTTACTTTACATTGTCATTGTAGTTATTTCAATTTGAGATACTCAATACTAACACAGCTCATTTCCTCTCGGCTGAAACTAGGGCTGTGTTGTATATAGCTATAGTGGAGATGATGTCCAGGTCTCTGCAGTTATTCTTGGTCTCAATAGTCCTACTGACTTGTGTGTACATTGGAGCAGCACAAGATGATGGTGAGTATTTGAAATAACTGAAACGGCCACAAGTGAATGTCATTTCATTATTGTGTTTGTGTAGGTACAAGGTTAAGTGCAGCAGTTCATGAGATACTACTGCCTATCATGAAAGAGATTAAGAATGACCTCAACTCTGTTAAAGATGACCTCAACTCTGTTAAAAATGACCTCAACTCTGTAAAGAATGATTTGAGCAGTTTTAATGAGACTGTTACCCATCTCAACAAGACTGTCAGCAGTCTCAGTGGAGACCTTGAGGACTATAAGCAGCAGACAGCATCTCAATTATCTAGACAGACTGACCAGCTGGTACAAATGTCTACTAATGTAGACAAACTTGATTCAAAACTAGATTTAATCAATGCTAGTATGAAAGCTATAGAGAGTCAACTTGAGGAGCATCAGACACAGACAACATCAGAACTAGCTGGACTACAGAGCAATGTGACATCAGAACTGCACACAGCCATGGAGTCCTATGCTTTTAATGAGCAGCTAATTGCTAAAATGGACACACTTGATACCAAATTAGTTTCAGTCAATGCTATAGTATGAGGGAAGAAATCAGAACTATAGAGAGTGAACTTGATGTCCATGAGACCCATACATTGTTTACACTAGCTGGACTGCACTCCTTCCTTCAGTCTCACACTTATACTGAGGAACTGACTGAAATCTCTACTAAAATGGACACACTTGATTCAAAACTGGACTCAGTTAACAATATATTGATAAGGGAAGACCTCAGCTGTATAAAGGAAGATCTGAGCAGTCTCAATGAGACAATGAACAGAATTAGTGAAGGTGTGGAGGAGCACTCGGCATGCAGGCCCGTAGGCTGGGGGGGTTCGGGGGGTTCGGACGAACCGCCCGCACGCAGGCGAGGGTCCGCGGTCCGCCCAGTGAGTGGGCGTGGTAACGTCGCTGGGCCATGGGACGCGGAGAGCAGAAAGAGAGAGAGAGGAAACGAGCAGCCCAGTGGAGCCTGAAACGATGCCTGCCGCCAAAAAAGAAAGGCAATGATGGCGCTGCAGCTGGTTTGGCTGGCTCGGAGTCGCTTCAACCCTCGTACACAGTTGCCCAGTCTGCATGAGCGTCAGCGAATCCGATTACACGGCAACTGTTGATTCTTTGCAACTGTTGACTTTTTTACAACTGCAATTACACTTGCCTTACCATGATAGAAAAGTGTCCCAAAAAGCAACAGAATCGATCTCAGAACGTCTAAAATTCGAAAAATTTCCTGGGGGGGGCATGCCCCCAGACCCCCCTAGCCACTGCACTTTTTGCGCACATTGCTCTGGGTCCACTTACTGAGAATAAAGAACCCCCCCACTCCAGGATCAGGCTACGGGCTTGGCATGACAATCACATGACTACTGAACTACTGAATCTCAATGAGTGCTTACATCTTAACACCACAATACAGCCAATCCCTACACAGCAGCCAAACAATGACAGTCTGTCACTGTACACATGTGGGGGTACAGGAGGTTGGAGACATGTAGTCTACCTGGACATGACAAACCCCAACCCAATACCAACTGTCCCTCTGGCTGGAATCTCACTAGCTATTCCAAAAGAACATGTGGTAAATTTAG